>HE671840.1:0-139574 GCA_000313835.2 Heliconius melpomene melpomene
AGGCGAGCATTCTACCACTGAACCACCGATGCGTGTAAGGCAGGCGGGCGCGGCGGACTCATGGCGAGTGGCGAGCCGTTTCGCAGCAAGGATTTTTTTGATATTGTAACAACTTCTAAAGTACATATTAAAATGAAAAACAGTAAAATACAGTTTTGGTCTACATTAAATGGCCAACGTAACTAATGTACTTATTTATATGCTGAGAGTAAGGGATAAGTGAAACTTGAGTAACATACAGCTGATGTGTCAACGGCGGGATGTGTCAACAAATAAATGCGTTTTTCTGTAAAACTATTCGCAATTTCGAAATATTGTAAAAAGAAAATTTTATCTTCGTTTAACGTAGAAAATTAATAAAGTATTTTAAAGGATAAGGATTAATACTATTATGGAAAAATATCCCTCACAATAAAAAATATATTGAAATTATTATTTTTAGACAGATAAATGATCACTACACGTTATTCTTAAAAGATACGAATATGCTCTCCCGGACTTTTTTGTAGATCTTATTAAGAGGAACAATACTCCAGTACATTTTTTTCATGTAGAACTTACCATTAGAGCAGCGCATGCGCGAAAGTGTCTCAACGGGTAGGACTTTATACACATTTATCGTATTTACGAGTATGTTAATTTACATAAGAATGTACAAATAATAAACGATATATAAACCTTCTACAAAAAACACTCGACTTAATGGTGAAGACCGCATCAAAATCCGTTGGGTGGTTTAGAAGAAGAAGAGTTAGAAACAACAGACAGACACGAAAAGCGACTTTGTTTTATAAGATATAGGATATATATAACATCGAAAGGTCACTCACTCATCACGAAATCTCAGAAACTACAAGTGCTAGGAATCTCAAATTTTGCATAGGAGTTACTTATAGGACGTAGGTGCTCGCTAAGACGGGAATTTTGCAATATTCGACTTATAAGAGGTTTTTTTTGGGGTCGAAAGTTTGTATGAAACTTCGTTACTACAAATGCTAGGAGTCTCAAATTTTTCATAGACGTCACTAGGACGTAGTCATGGAGACAGAAATTAATAATAACATAGATGACGCGGGTGAAACCGCGAGCGGGCCGCTAGTATATGATAAATATCATACAAACAAGATGCGATGATAGCTGAACGCCACAGGGCGTATCTAAATTATTTGGTGTACAACGTAGGTGGAATTTACAGTGATGCTCTATCACTGCTACACATTCGTTTCCTGCTAACATGTTATTTCAATTGCTATAATTAGTTATCTTTGCTAATTACTAATTATTTTATGATTAATTTTATACATTTACCTTGTGCCACTTGTGTTAGTTACCTATGGCGTATATTAATGACGTCCTGGGTTTTTATGAGATAAAATAATTATATAGACAGCTTTTATAGCTTACTAGTTTCTCGCAACTTTGTTTGCATGAATCATCATGAGATCCCGTTTAATTCCATGGGAATTTTGTGAAATTCTCTCTAAAATCTCTCTTAGTGCTCGTCAGCAATCATAGGAAAATAATTTTAGCTTGTAGGTATATGCCAAATTTCAATTGTCTAAAAGTCTAAATGTAATAGCAAACGTGTGTCAGTGTGTTAATGGTTCCAGGTCCTTATTTTTTTAAATCGTACATAAACTGTGGCATTGGAACTGTTTTTCAAGTGAATTTATTTTTAGTTTTAAAATAAATATACATTTTATAATTTTAAATCAACTTCATTGTCATCACGTCAAGGTTTATTCACTTAGTAATAAGGCATACGGCCTTATTGCTGTGCCATATACAGTTTGAAAATAGCTTTAGATATGTTGCTTGAGGTTTTACTATACTGGGTTAAAGTTCAGAATATTAAATATTTTTATAATTAAACTAGTGGGCGCGCGCAGCTTCGCCTGCTTATTTAGACACTTAGGGGTGAATTCTAAAAAACCATGAAACACTGTGTTCAATGAAATGTTTTTAAGAGTCTAAATTTAAAATTTTATAACAATCGGTGGCGATTTAAACATTTTTCCATACAAACTTTCAACCCCTTATTTGCACCCTTAGGGAGTGAATTCTAGAAAACCATGAAGCACATGTTCAATTAAATATTTTTAAGAGTCTAAATTTCAAATTTTATAATAATCGGTATCGTTTCAAAGATTTTTCCATACAAACTTTCAACCTCTTATTTGTACTCTTAGGAGATGAATTCTAGAAAATCATGAAACACGTATTCAATTAAATACTTTTAAAAATCTAAATTTCAAATTTTATAAAAATCGGTTCCGATTTAATTTTTTTCCATACAAACTTTTAACCCCTATTTTACCCCTTTAGGGTTAAAATTTTTCAAAATCCTTTCTTAGTGGATGTCCAGATTACAAAAGTAAACATCTGTCCAAATTTCACGTTTCTACCATCAGCGGTTACGGCTGTGCGTACGTCTTACCTCAGTCAGTGAGGACAAGTCCTTTTATATATATAGATAATTAAGAGTCTAAATTTCAAATTTTATAATAATCGGTATCGTTTCAAAGATTTTTCCATACAAACTTTCAACCTCTTATTTGTACTCTTAGGAGATGAATTCTAGAAAATCATGAAACACGTATTCAATTAAATACTTTTAAAAATCTAAATTTCAAATTTTATAAAAATCGGTTCCGATTTAATTTTTTTTCCATACAAACTTTTAACCCCTATTTTACCCCTTTAGGGTTAAAATTTTTCAAAATCCTTTCTTAGTGGATGTCCAGATTACAAAAGTAAACATCTGTCCAAATTTCACGTTTCTACCATCAGCGGTTACGGCTGTGCGTACGTCTTACCTCAGTCAGTGAGGACAAGTCCTTTTATATATATAGATAATAATAATAATATTACTAAAGATTTCTTATATGACCTCTATATTAAAAAAAACTAAAGAATTTCTTTAAATAATACAGTTATAATTATTTAAAATATTATGAATATTAATAGGTATATACTTCAGGAACATGTTCAAGCTCCGTATCTCCGCATAGCCAGCACATTTCGCAGTGTTAAAGTGTGGGATGCTGCAATTTATAGAAGCGGTATATCTCGTCAGAGCTGCCCCTTGAAGCGTGGCCATTTCCTGTCTGTATTGAACTTATGTGGGCTGCTGCAACGAGACTTCATTAGGTAGTAGCGCAAAGTGGCCTAGGTCGAATTTTAGACTTTTTAAAGAGAGTTAGTTAAGATTTTTCATTTTCCGCCTGGAATCGAGGTATTGTGTGGAAATGGCATAATAAAATAATGGCATTAATACCATAGTAGTTTATTAGAAATAGAAGACGTAATTGAACAGAATCTGTCTGTATATGCGACAATTGATTCTCATTTATGGTAATAAATTACTCTTGAGGCCAGTCGTGGCGCAGGGTCACAAACGTGGGACTGTAAACGCGACAGGTCAATTCCCAATCGTTCTCTTCGTTCTGTTGAGTTGAGTTCAACCGCTTAAAACGAAGAATCCGGGAATCCAGAATTCGGCGGAAAGTTGGGAGTAGAGTGACTTAACACTAGGCATCTGCTTACCCTGATACATGCGGGATACATGTTGAAAAATAAATAATCTTATTTCACTGCTCTGGTATTAAAAGAAACATCATTAAGTTCTACTATAACACGCTATGCAAAATTTGGAAGAAAATTAGAGTAAGGAACTATCTAAACACTCTCTTTGTTATTCCCTAGGTTCCCTACCCTGCTGTGCGGGAATAAGCGTGAATCTGTTTTTATATTTCATATAAAGTTATTCCACTTTAGTCGTTACCGCTTACAATAATATTCAATGATAGCTGTGATTTGTCGGTGTCGTATTTAATTCTAACCATTGTTTTCTATATTGTTTTTTGATTCAAATTATATGTCATAATGTCATTGTTATGTTTTATCAAAAATATTACGTGGATTGTTGAAATGGATAACATTGTGTTGTTGTGAGTACCCACTTTTTAAAAGGTATAATAAATAATTTGATTATTAATTTATAAGGTAGATACAATTTTTTTGTTTACTTGATAATAATTTAATTAAATTCAAATATACAATGAATATTATGAGACTATCGTGACGATGGTAGTGGATTCGATCATCTCCGGGGAAAGTTATCTTCATGTTCTCAATCTGGTAAAACAGAGTTCTGTGCCGCCACTCAACAACTATCGTAACTAATAAACACCATTTCGAATTCAGACGAAGAAAAGTATAAAAAAAATTTTAAGTTAAACGGTTTTATATTGCAGATAAATGTACTAAAAGCTAAAAAATAATTTCATAGAAATTATGATTACTAAAATTTAATCGTGGGGCACGTCCAATATCTACAATTGAAAGACATAGCGTGAGACTTCACCCACCTAGTGGTAAGTAGCAAGTGTCCCCACGATTTTATTTTAGTAATCATAATTTCTATGAAATTATTTTTTAGCTTTTAGTACATTTATCTGCAATATAAAACCGTTTAACTTAAAATTTTTTTATACTTTTTTATTTTTAAGTTTTTAGTTTTTATTTCTCATGCTATTCAATTCGTTGAAATGAGGCTCGATGTCTCATTATTGCAAGGTTAATGGAGAATGTTACGAACGACCCCCCCAGAGGTCCAATAGAGGGACAAGGCTATGTACAACAAGATGTGCCTGAATCTTGAGGGGAAAACGCTAACGACATATCATTTTTATCCACCTAGTGCCATACAGTTCTCGGCGCGCTTTTACCTTTTACCTTGGGTGGTACCCCTAGCGACGTATCATTTTTAGGCACCCTATAGCCACACTGTCCTCGACAGGATACCAGATCTTGACTTAGGTGGGAGATTCATATTGTAATTGTGTATAGTATACTGTATTATACTTACCAAGCCCTTTATTTTGATACCCATATTGATGGGATTGAAAACTACATTATCCGCCATTTTGTAGCAGTGGCCATCTTTGATTTTGATTTTGTATAGTGCACTGAATTCTACTTGACAAGCCCTTTCATTTGATACCCATATTGATGGGATCGAAAAAACTAACTTGTCCGCCATCTTGTAGCGGCGGCCATCTTGGATTTTGATTTTGTATAGTCCACTGAATTCTGCTTGACAAGCCCTTTCATTTGATACCCGTATTGATAGGATTGAAAAAAACTAACTTGTCCGCCATCTTATAGTGGCGGCCATCTTGGATTTTGATTTTGTATAGTCCACTGAATTCTACTTGACAAGCCCTTTCATTTGATATCCATATTGATGGGATTGAAAAAAACTAAGTTGTCCGCCATCTTGTAGCGGCGGCCATCTTGGATTCACCATAATATTGAATATGGATAATTGTATTGTCACCAGAATCAAAGGCGTATACCAAATTTCAGATCAATCGGTTAACGGGAAGAGGGTTAAATTTCAATTACTAAATTTGACCCAAACAAACAAACGGGGTGAGCTAAATAAAACCGTTTAAAAATAAAGAACACAGTGTCTTGACATAAGGTCTTTCTCCGTCTGTCTTATTATGTGCTGGATAAAGCATAAAACTGAAAAAAAACTATCTATTAACAACCGTTAGTTACCTTCCTTTGTTATTACTATTTCGTGTTCATTTGTTTGTTTAGGAAATGAATTCAATTAAATTCAAATATTATGAAAGTTAACAAAACAATAAACTATATTTCCTTTTACATTTTATATAAATATTCATTAATTAATAAACTTCACATGGGGAACGGAGTGTCTTGACAATAGGTTCCCTATGCTTACCATGCTTTATGAGGAATAAATCGTAAGTCGGTTTTTTTACACAGCTATTCAACTTAATAGCCAATAAATAACATTATAATATAAGTACCATAAACTAACTTCTATTAAGATTTCCATTTTCATCATCCATTCTCCATTACTGCAACTTGACACGATAATAAAGTTGCAAGCGTATTATATTCTATACTATGAAGTGGTTTTGACTATAAGACGCTAACGAAATATTTCTTGGCGTCCCGTCGACATACATTGGCTGTAACACACTTGTTTAAAATATTAAATCAAAATAAAAATCAGCTTCACGTTATATACCACACACAGCAGGGTAGGCAGAGGGAACCTTGTGTTGAGACACTGCGTTCCCCACTTTTCGCCGAATTGTTCGAGGCATTGCGTGTAGAGTGGCGGAACCCAACGCTGGGTTATGCTTTTGTACCAGAGCGAGGAAATGAAAATATGAAATATTAATGCATTCCCTCGAGTGGGGATCGAACCCACAACCGTCGCGTTACAGTCACTCACTTGTACCCTGTGCCGCAACGGCCTCAAATTTAAAATTTTTAAAATTATCAAAAATTGTAATGGTATGGAAAAACCATATGTACGTAGAGTTATAAGATTTTAAATAAAAAGAAAATACACACACTAGTCAATAAGTCAGCGAAAATTAACCAGATGGGAAATGTTTAAAAATTTTAAGGGTTAAAAAATCTATTCTGGTCGTCATATATTTTATTCTTTTTTACATAAACCGTTAATAAATTGCTTATCATATAGTCAGTTGTCAATTTATATATTCAACTTACATCGACGCCCACTCCTTACAACCTTGCGGCTTGGCAGTTAGTCATTAAGAGTTAAACTAAGAGATCACAGGTAGGTATCATTATCTATGTGAATTAATTATTCGAGTCATATACGAGTATATTAATAAGATTTGTCTCTACGATATGACAAGACGTATTACAGCGTTGGTTTCCGCACGCATTATCTCGAATTCAGACGGAAAGCAGAGAATGGAGTGTCTTAACACTAGATTCTCTCTCCTTACCCTGCTAATAAAAATATATATTTTCTTTTTACATTTATTATGAAATAATTTTTAGTACTAATTTTAAGTACATAATCCCAACTAAGGCTGGTCAATTCGTTTCGGAGTATAGTATTACCGCATTGCGTCACTACCCTCCAACTTTTAGAGAAACTTGTTATCCTTTAAGGGTTTCTTATTCGGTAACTTGCTCAGGCGAGTGTTGATAACTTAATAATACACCGTACAATGTACACTTTTATTAAACTTATGTAATTATACGGATATAGTTAAGTGAATTAAGTAATTTCTTTAAGATAGTATCGTTTTATATCTTAGTTTTACTGTGAAATTATGCAATCGAGGATAGTCGTGGCGGCATGTGTTCGGTGGAAAGTGTCTTGACACTCCCCTCCTTTAGGTTCCCTCTGCCTACCCTGTTGTGTGCAGCAGGAAGCTGATTTAATTTTGACTTTTTTATTTTTACGTGTTTTGGGGTAGAAAAGCCAACTCAGTCCATTCTCCACTTTTCGTTTGTTTTGGCTTATTCTCTTCTTAGCGAAAACATAAACACGATTTGAGAATAGGCACCCTTTATTTAAATTACTTTCATATTTCATAATCCACTCTGTCTAATAACATAACGTTCGCGTGGTTCAATTGCGTGACACATACGGTCAATCAGATCAATCAGAAACTCATTATAGCAAATACTATTTGATTACTTATTTTTGAAATATACATACGTACTAGCGACCGTTACAATTATACAAATAATTGTTTTAAAATGAAACATCTAAATTAAAATTAAATAAACAATAAAAGCTTCAATACAGAAACCGTCGTGGTGCAGCGGCACAGTGTCTGATTGAAACACGAGGGTTGTCTTCTCTATCTCTACTTGGAGGAGGAAATGTTTTTATATTCTTGCTCTAGTGACAGGATAAACTGCGTCGTTGAGTCCTGCCATTTAGCCCGTAATGTCTTGAAAATAGGGCGAAAAGTAGAGAACGGAGTGTCTTATACATAGTTCCCTTTTGCTATATGCGGAATACCGCGTCAATACAGAAAATATACAAATGTAATTTATATTTATAAGAAAAAAAAACCATCAATGAATATTCCATGTTTCAATAAAAACCGCAATGCGACGTAACTCAGTGCAACTTTAAAGTGTCTCGCAAGTAAGTAAAAGATTCAAGCTGTCCTTGTACGAGCTAACTCGCGCTTGCTTATGTATTTGTTCTCATTTTTGTTACCGAAGTGGTAAATCCTTAAATATATTTTCATATTTTACATAGTATAGAATGCTTACTAAGACTTTGAATTTTTAACTGCTTTGTCTTAACAACTCTTTGGTTCTGTAGTAAAAATTGCCCTAAACATGTTATATGGTTTTAGGTTCCAATATAAAAAGTAATAAGTGTATTTTTTTTTATTTATTGATCCAAAAAATGAATAGGAAGAAATACATACAAAAAATAAATGAAATATACGAAATTACGACAACATAGGTGTAAAATTAAAAGAACATTAGAAGAAATACATTTTTAGGGTGATTCGACTTTCGTGTTCAATATTCAATATTAAATGTATCAGACAAGTTATCATGAGGTTAAGGTTAGTGGTGTAGCTATCACAAAAAAATCACTACCTCTGGAAATAAAACAATTTGAATTCTTAAAAGTTATTTTCCAAACGAATACAGTAAAATCTCATTTTTTTTCTTTTAGGTAACTGTTAATTCAATTTAATTTGATTGAACAAGTTTCTAATGTTTAAAGATATTAAAGTATAATAGAAAATAAACTTTAAAATTTTAACTTTATTTTCATTGTTACTAAAGCTGCTCTGCCACTCAAGCGCCAAGTTTCATTTCACTCCGTACTTAAGACATTAATTTCACCGATAAAGTTCAATAACAATATTTTAATTATTCCAAGCTCGATTCTCCCAAAACTTGGGAAGTTTCCTAAATTAAAATCAACGTTTAAAGCCGTGGCAGAATTATTAATGAAAAAATACTGTATGTAGGTACAAGTTAATTGTTTCAGTTTTGCTTCCAAACAGTTACAACGAAATAAAGCTTTTGATTTTGACAGTTAAATAAATAAAGTTCGTTCTGCAATTTTGTAGTGAGTTAAAAAATGGAGAAATGGCTGTCGTAGTAATATTTATTTTATGGGATGTCGAGGGAAAGCGCGACGTTAAGTTCCGCAACTCAACACGCAATACCTGCAGCATTCCGCGGAAAGTGGAGAGCGGAGTGTCTTAACTAGGCTCTCCCTTTGCCTACCCTGCTACAACGGGATATAGCGTGAAGCTTAAAAAAATACAGTAAATAATAATATAAAATGTATTTCCACTTTTATCTCGTTAGCAGTATAACATAATGGGACATATCGTTTATTTTCTGAAAAGGCAACATTCCTTGCACATTCAGCCTTCGTGATAAACGCTCAGCTGGCGTTCCCCATTGAAATATCCATTGGAGCGGAAGAAATGTACTGACATGTACCATTGATACTGACTTTTGTGCCTTCAGTTTTCTGTTACTTTTTACGTTTTTAGTTTGTTTTAGCTTCATACGAAAGCCTTTGATTGATTCTAGGATACGTAATTTTACTTTGTTCTTCTTTATAGTTTTTCGGTAGAATTTTTTGTTTAACTAATTAGATTTTTTATTCAGTTTTCGAAACGATTGGTGATTTTTCGTTGTGGCATAGGGAATTTATGCTTGTATGTAGCGGACAAGCTGAAGGTATGGATAGGGAGTGTTAAGACACTCCACTCTCCACTTTCCACCGAATTCTGGAGGCATTGCGTGCTGAATAGCGATACTCAACGACTCGTTTTCCGTCGACACCAGAGGGAAGAGATGAAAATATCAAATATTCCATTTCCGCTTGTGGGAATTGATTCCACAACCTGTCGCATCTACAGTCATACGTTTGTGTCCCTGCACCACGATTGGCGAATTAGAATTTTAGAATCTTTTTTGCATATTTTACTCATGGATAAAAATTTAAATTCCTTGCTTAGTTTATTGGAAATTATCGTATACTACTTCAATTTAGGCAATTATCTTTATATAACTTCATACATACATGCGAGTATATGGGACTTATAATGTCTTTTTATACTTCATTAGAGTTATAATAAATTTCTTTAATGTCACAAAAACACTTATATTTATTTGTTCCCTTTCTATCAATAAAAGTACATTCCCTCTCATAACTTTCACACCTGCTACGATAAGGATATTAAGAAGCTATAAATACAGACGATTCGCTCCCAACCGAAGCGGTCTTAGCACCTCGATGAAAATCGAGAAATGTGAAACTGGTATAGAAACGTTTTATTTCATTGTTCCTATTGTTATTTTATTATTATATGTTATAAATAATATTATTCATATGTTTATTTAATATATAAAACATTATTGATATTAAAAATAAATAAATTATTAGTTTTTAAAAAACTAACTACGCTTAGGTTTCCATCGACCACTTTTCAGTTCAGTTAAGTAGGGAGTAGGGGGTAGGGGGTCAGGTTTGGGATTTTTCATTAAGTATATGCCCTAAAGCCACGAGAGACGAGTAGTATGTTATATACAGGGTGTCCCAGGAGCCAACGATAAAACGAAACCAGATGATAGACCAAGTCGTGACAGTTATGAGAAAAATATAAAAAAAAATCTTTGTCATGTATTTTTCATATTATATTGATTTTAAAAAATATCGCAAAAACCGACACCCTGTGATGGTTTTTCACGTCCCTGGACTACAAATATTACTCTTTCTTCATTTTTTTTCTGTAATGTAATCATGAGTAACCCTTCTGTGAATTACAGTTTAAGATTTAAACATACCTGCATCAGTTTTCAATAAAATGTGGTGTTTTTGCCAAACATTAAATTCAAAATATTTACTACACCCAACTTTAACCGACTGTACTATAAAAAAAATGTACTACACTGTTTTTGCAAGTAACTTTAAAAGTTGGCGCATTTAATCTGGATTCCGAAATGGTACGACACTTGCTGGATTACTTCTTTGTTGAAGAGAGAAAAAATCGAAATACACGATAATCGGGATGACGTTCAGCTTTTTGGTATCTTTTCCGATACATTCTAGCTGCAGCATTTGCGTTACATAACCATTCTCAATGAATGAAATGCATATTGGCAACGTGTCAAAGACCGAGTATATGGCCTGCGAGAGCCCGGACTCGAGCACTGTTCTTATAAGTCCTGGGCCAGCCCCTAAGTCGGATAAGCGTTGCCTGGGCTAAGTGTTTAGTTTAGGGAGGAGACTGGTGTGGTCTGTGATCGCAGGATACCGTCCAAACTCTTATCCGTCTTATAGAGATCGTGATCGATGCCTTCAGACTCGTGCATGACGGATCCAAGGTACCTGAACTTTTCCAACTTAGGGGATGGGACCCAGGACTTATAAGGACAGTGCTCGAGTCCGGGCTCTCGCAGGCCATATACTCGGTCTTTGACACGTTGCCAATATGCATTTCATTCATGGAGAATGGTTATGTAACGCAAATGCTGCAGCTAGAATGTATCGGAAAAGATACCAAAAAGCTGAACGTCATCCCGATTATCGTGTATTTCGATTTTTCTCTCTTCAACAAAGAAGTAATCCAGCAAGTGTCGTACCATTTCGGAATCCAGATTAAATGCGCCAACTTTTAAAGTTACTTGCAAAAACAGTGTAGTACATTTTTTTTATAGTACAATCGGTTAAAGTTGGGTGTAGTAAATATTTTGAATTTAATGTTTGGCAAAAACACCACATTTTATTGAAAACTGATGCAGGTATGTTTAAATCTTAAACTGTAATTCACAGAAGGGTTACTCATGATTACATTACAGAAAAAAAAATGAAGAAAGAGTAATATTTGTAGTCCAGGGACGTGAAAAACCATCACAGGGTGTCGGTTTTTGCGATATTTTTTAAAATCAATATAATATGAAAAATACATGACAAAGATTTTTTTTTATATTTTTCTCATAATTGTCACGACTTGGTCTATCACCTGGTTTCGTTTTATCGTTGGCTCCTGGGACACCCTGTATATGGTATGGTTAATAATAATAGCATATTTATAAAAACAAAGCATTCCCATATGCTTGAACGGTTACCTTTTCTCTTGATATCGTTTTATTATAATATAAATATATTGTATTAATGATATATTAAATACCTGCAAGAATATTGAATGCTAATGAAATAAAATTACTGACACAAAGAATACATGTTTTTAATCTTCATACATATTTGTGTGCGTAATTAATATGAATGGGGTAGGCGTAAGTAACCTGTCATTACGACACTTCATTTGTCCATTTTCAACAGAATTCTTGCAGCATTCTGTGTTGAGTGGTGGTGTTAATCGAACCCACAATCATTGCGCTTACAGACACACTCTTGTGCTCCTGCGCCACGAAGGCCTCAATAGTAATATAATAACAGATAGAAATAATTCCATGTATAGATAAAAAAACATTATTGTATAAATAAGTAGACAAGATTAACTAAAGTACCCAAAAAACACCCACAAATGACACTTAAAATGTATGTCAAGGTGACTTTCAGACAAGAATATCGTCGATTTTAACAATTTGAAGCTATTTTCAATGAATTTTGTTGACCTCTTACCTTAATATAAATATTTAACCGGGCCATGATCGTTTAAAGTATTTACGTTTTTTAATATTATTTTTGTTAATAATATTGTTATTTATTTACCATAATTATTTTTATCATATTGCGCGAAACTCAACTCTGCGCTTTGTCTCAAGATTATTGTGCTTTGATATTTTAGAGTTTTTGTTAAGAATATTAGATGTCAGGTATATTATATTATTAACATACTCATATATTAACATACAGGTCAAAATATCCCTCTTAACTCTTAACCCTTAAATACCCTTCTTTCGTGTAAAAGAAAAAACTGCTAACAACCTATTAAGCAAGCTTTCTGGAGTGACTAAAAATTATAAGTATGGGTACGTATATTACCTACTAGCGGACGCGCGCAGCTTCGCTTTCGCTTATTTAGAGATGAATTCTAATAAACTATTAAACATATGTTTAATGAAATATTTTTAAGAGTCTAAATAATAATCGGTGGCGATTTAAAGATTTTTCCATACAAACTTTCAACCCCTTATTTGCACCCTTAGGGGTGAATTCTAAGAAATCATGAAACACATATTCAATTAAATATTTTTAAGAGTCTAAATTTCAAATTTTATAATAATCGGTGGCGTTTTTAAGATTTTTCCATACAAACTTTCAATCCCTTATTTGCACCCTTAAGGGAATAATTCTAGAAAACCATGAAACATGTGTTCAATTAAATACTCTTAAGAGTATGAATTTCAAATTGTATAAAAATTGGTGCCGATTTAAAAAAAATCTATACAAACTTTCAACCCCTTATTTGCACCCTTAGGGGGTGAATTCTAGAAAACGATGAAACACGTGTTCAATTAAATACTTTTAAAAATGTAAATTTCAAATTTTATGAAAATCGGTGCCGATTTAAATTTTTTTCCATACAAACTTTGAACCCCTATTTCACCCCTTTAGGGTTAAAATTTTTTAAAATCCCTTCTTAGTGGATGTCCAGATTACGAAAGTAAACATCTGTCCAAATTTCACGTTTCTACCATCAGCAGTTACGGCTGTGCGTGCGTCTTACCTCAGTCAGTGAGGACAAGTCCTTTTATATATATAGATTAGAAGGTGGTTCAAATTTCGATAATTGGTTTATATTCTTTACTATATATTTATTATTTTTTAGCATGCTAACACTCTAACCCGACGACATATTAAATTATATTAAAAGCTTCTAAAGTTTACAAGACTAATGAGACTATTATCATGTCAACATAAAATTTAATTCCATTTAAAATCATATTCCTCACTAAACCGAATGACAACAAACAAGCAACAACGACGTATGGCGGCATAACTTAATTCCGTT
This sequence comes from Heliconius melpomene melpomene, assembly GCA_000313835.2. NCBI lineage: Eukaryota > Metazoa > Arthropoda > Insecta > Lepidoptera > Nymphalidae > Heliconius > Heliconius melpomene. The sequence goes on from HE671840.1 coordinate 13,791, forward strand.
TAGCTGAAAGCTTTCTTTCATCATTCACGTCACGTACGTCACAAATTGAACGTTCTCGTAGTCAACTGACAGCTAATGGACGGACAGACGTTTTGTGTGTGGCTGGTGGATATTGTTAACCGACTTTGCGAAAATAATATGACTTTCACATGGTTCCGTTTCTTATCTTTGATTCGTATACGTTCGTTATGGCAACGTTGGAATTCTGTTTTTTTTAGCTTGATGCTGTATCTCGCTCTGGTTGGGGTAGGAGAGGGAACCGGTAGACCTAGTGTTAGGACAATGACTCTGTTCCCATAAAGACAATTTCGTTCCCCACCTTACACTAAATTCTGGAAACATTGCCTATAGAGTATCGAAACTGAAAGCCGCCGCGCTTTGCCCTAGCTTACTCCAAGCGTGGAAATTATAATATGAAATATTTCATATCCTCGAGTGGGAATCGAACCCACAACCTGTCGCGCTCACGGTCTTACGGTTGTTCTATTACCTTTAACTGATCCTAATATTACATTATACTTGTATAATCTTGGCCTTGTATAGTGTTAATTTTCCGAGTCTTCTAATTAGATAAATAATAATGTTTTTTTATTGTACAAATATGAGGGATGATACATATTATTGTATTATGTTACGTTATAAATATTTATTAAAAGGAATACTAATTCAAATAACTTATGTTGATATAATCTTGATATATGTACATCCAAATAGTCAGTTTCTTACTGATCTTTTAGTATAGTAGATAAGTAATATATGAAAAATGTAATATAATAAACAAATGGACATACTCTTCCAACCTGAAATAACTAAAGAAAATCATGTAATTCAATTACGAGATTCTCTTTCGTTCAAAAGACAAACTTTGTTAGAATTAATAAAATACACAACATAATTGGCCTTTTCTTTCATGTTGGTAAAATATAGTAAGGATAAGGAAAACGAGGTTTAATTTATTGCTGTAATTTTACTGAGCAAGCCCTATAACAGCTGTATCGCTGTTAGCGTAATTTGCTAAATATGTATATTATTTTTGAAAAATATGCCGTCATGACGCAGATTAAACGTTTTCTTAATGAAAAAAGTTATATTATGTTATAGACTAGCTTTTATCTGTGGCTTCGCTCGCATGGTCAATTGGATTTAATTAAATGAAGCCTATAAACAGTTTTCGATAAATCGATTATTCTACACAAAAATATGCTTTAAATCGAAACAATGGTTTCCGAGATTAGCGTGTTCAACAAACTTCTCAGATTTATGGTATTAGTATAGAAACATAGATAATACGAGTATATGGTAGTTGTGTATTAAGGATTATATTTGAGCTTTACGCTACATCCGGCATGTACCAGGGTAGGCAGAGAGAGTAGTGTTAAAACACTCCACTACCCACTTTTCGCCGAATTCTGTTTACATTATAAATATTTTCAGATTCTCGGTCTATTTAATCTATGTGTCTGGCAAATTTTACCTCATTAGAGACACTAAAGGCTGACTTTTTATAAGACATAATTATTATTAAGATGCCTGTCTGGACCAAAGCGGTTCATTGAATTCTATAACCCATAATATATATACTTACTAATGTTTATAAAAATGAAGAAAATGGAACTTGGTGATTGATGTAATAACTTGAGGCCTCGAGGAGACTGTAAATGCAACAGATTGTGGGTTCGATTCCCACTCTAGGAAATGGAATATTTAATATTTTAATTTCCTCGCTCCTGAATTCACCGGTGAGGAAACGAAAGTGCCTGGGAACGAAGTTTTTCACTACTAGGTTCCCACGTTCAATTTGCCTAAAAAAAAGAAATTCGTCTCTAAATATTCCTAAATTAACTGATAAGCCGTTCCCTATGCTTGTCAGTGGAGTGACCTTTTAAGTTTGCTTTCTAAAACACAAATCTCTCAGTCTGGCGAAGTTAAAACGTTTAAGCGACAGGAGTCGACTTAAGTTGGTAATCTCTATTGATCGTTGACAGAATAAAGTCTTCAGTTACTTACTTAGCTTAGGCCTTTCACGCGCTGATTTGTATCGCGTTCTTTATGTTCGACAAGATTGTTTATAGAGATGTATGTGGGTAGTAGTTTATACGATTTTGTCGTTTCGTTACGCTGTGCCCCGTAAATATTAGGGAGAGAAGAGGGGACATAGTGTTAGGACACTCCTTTTTCCAGTTTTAGCAACATTTTTAGCTTTTTGGAGACTGTGTCGAGTGGCCACGCCAACGGCTCGTTTTGTCTTTTTACCAGAGCGAGAAATCATTTCGTTTTTCCGATGTCTTTAGGTTTATAGGCTTAAATATACAATAAATATAAAAAAAACCGACTGCAGAAACTAAAAATAAAAAAGGGGTTTAATAGTTTATTAGAATTATGTACAGTTAAATTTTTCTATGTAAAAGAGATATCTATTTAAGAATTATGTAACACAAGAAATTGTTCTTTGTTCCATACAACGTTTACAGAAATTCGCTGGTGATAACGTAATTATCATTATCATCAACATTTTTTTTAAACAACAATCTTTTGTATACACCAAATACTAGATTCTTTGTTTCAGTTGGTGAAAGTCAACCGAACGGTCTATTGTTTTATCATTTCACTTTCTACCTAGATCCGTTAGTCAGCCTATAGTTATCTAGAGATATCAATTCTGTTCGAAAGTCCACGAGACGAGATTAACTGTGGCAGTTTGACGTAATTTGGAGTTTGCTAATCCCTAGGGCTGTTTTGATATTAATAGTGTCTATTCATAAATATTTCCAATTAATTTCAAATAGGTATAAGTTTAAACTGCTGTTTTGTGGCTATATGATTATAACTAGCGGACGCGCGAGGCTTCGCCTGCTTATTTGCACCCTTATAGGTGAATTCTAATAAACTATGAAACACGTGTTCAATGAAACATTTTTAAGAGTCTCAATTTCAAATTTTATAATAATCAGTGGCGTTTTAAAGATTTTTCCATACAAACTTTCAACCCCTTATTTGCACCCTTAGGGGGAGAATTCTAGAAAACGACGAAACACGTGTTCAATTAAATACTTTTAAAACTCTATATTTCAAATTTTATAAATATCGGTGCTGATTTTTTTTTTCATACAAACTTTGAACCCCTATTTCACCTCTTTAGGGTGAAAATTTTTCAAAATCCCTTCTTAGTGGATGTCCAGATTACGAAAGTAAACTTTTGTCCAAATTCCACGTTTCTACGCACAGCGGTTACGGCTGCGTGCGTCTTACCTCAGTCAGTGAGGACAAGTCCTTTTATATATATAGATAATGAAAACTAAAAATATATAAGATTCGTTGCTTTGGTAACGAGGCAAAGTGCGGCGTTGAGTTTCGCCACTCCTTATACGTAAAATGTAAGTTTTTAGCATATAAATATATTATATTTTGAGACCACTTAAAAACCTAAACACACTTCTATTAGCATCTGCGGCAACATTTTTAGTTCGCTTCATGTTTCGCTTTACATAATTATGGCTAATGAACCTAATGAAATATGCATGTTATTGGCCGCGTTTAGCTTTATCATAATAAATTTAATAAAATACGATGGAAGATAGTAGAAATTTCCAGTAAGTTGATGCTTTATCGCGTCGTTGGGTTACGCCACCCAGTAGGTACGTAGTGATTTTAATAAGGAAAACGGAGTGACTTCCTTTTATGTTGCCTTATAAACAGAATATATTTCTTTATTAATTAGTGTCATAAAAAAGGTATGTTATATGACATAAAAAATGAAAATGCAGTGAATGTTTTATTCAAGACAGTATTTTATTCAGTTTGATAAAACTAAAAAAAAAACATTAAAATTTGTTTTTAGAAAACGTATAAATATTTTAACAACTCAAAGCGTTTTCAACACTAAAAATAATTATTATTTTATAAATGGGAAATAATATTTAAAAAATATAAAAAAATGTAGGGTAAAACCGGGATAGATGCCCTACTTTTTGAAATACCCACCTAATTAGATAAAATACATTTTTTATAGGAATAATTTTTATTTATTTAGCTAGCTCAATCCTTTGTGATGAATTACTTATATTTTTTTTTAACAAATCAAATATGGATTTTGCAAAAAATAGCTTTTCGTGAAACACTAATTTTGAGGATAGATGCCTACCTATATGGATAGTTCCCCCACAATGAAAATGCTGGGGAGGATAGATGCCTGCAAAGTAAGGTGCACTTTATACCGATTAAATGAAAAAACCAAACCAATTGTTAAATAATTCTAATTTTAAAACAGCAATTTTGTTTCCAACAAACATAATCATAATAATGGAAAGTATATAGTGTTTTTTAAAATCTTATAATTCCTAATAAATTGTAATATCACAAAAATAGGTAACCATTATTAAAATTTTAAAACATTTGTGTAACTAAAATATAAATTCTTAAGTTTCAACATCCATTATCATATTTTTAACCGACTTCTGTAAGAAAAGGAGGTTATCAATTCGACTGTATTTTTTTTTATTTTTTTATTTTTTATTTTTTTTATGTTTGTTACCTCATAACTTTTAACTGGGTGGACCGATTTTGATAATTTTTTTTTATTTGAAAGGTATAGCTTCCCGAATGGTCCCATTTTTTTTGGTCCATGTCTGACAATGGTATCCATGAGAAAATCACATAAGTCTTAAATTTGCATTATGCATGTGCGCGACTAATAGCCGAATAACTCAATGTCGCGCCAACCGATTTTGATGATTCTTTTTTTATTTGAAAGGATACACTTCAAGGATAATTTGGTGAAAGTTTGGTTAGGTTTCGATTATGGAATCCGGAGAAAATTGAGAAAGTTTGTTTTTTTGGTCAAAAATTAATTATACTGTAATAGTTACACGCAAAAACTTGTTAAATTGATGATGTCAGAAGTGAGATTCCTGATCGTTGCATTTCTTTTCAACCAACCTCAATAAAGAGGATGTTCTCATTTTCAACCAACTTCAAAAAAGGGAGATTCCGAATTCACCCGAATACTTTTTATGTTTGTTCTTGTCAATATACCAAAATGTAACTTTGCACAAAAATAATAACTAATTAAATGAAGTTTTACATAGAACAATCACAACCACTCGTTGACAACCATCACTCGTTCAAGAAGCATCATTTTAAGATCTGCCCATCACTAAAAATCGTAAAATAAATTAATTTTTAACAAAAAGAAAAACCGACTTCTAACAACGAACTAAAAAGTGAAAAATAATTATACAAAGATTTTATAATTTTGAAGTCGGTGTCAAACTAATGCTACAACACCTTTACCACAATATCTAATTACTAAGCCTGTTTGTTTTACTACTAAGGGCACCTATACTTCGAAAAATCAGGGCAACTATGCTTTGTGATAGGGATAGATGCCAAGGATTTTTTTTAGTAAATTATAAACAAAATAGAATCTATGAGCACCTAGATACAGTCTTAATGAACCAGTACATCGACGTAATAAAAAATATAGCGTAATTGATTACAAATTATAAAGTTATACAACGCAAAATATTAACCTTTAAATCTTTGACGCGTTCGCGAATTTCGCCGCGGAGATATTTACTAAAATGTGCTAAACGCGTCCTCATTGCACGAATGTCCGTGGATAACTTTGGTGAAGACTGCGGCTCCTGCTTGTACAATTATTTTTTTGTCGCGAGTTCGGGAAGTTAGGTATTTTGAAAATGGGGCATCTATCCCACTACGGCATCTATCCCGGTTTTACCCTATACATAAAGAGCAGAAAGGATATTTAATTTCCGACGATGAAAGATATCAGGATAAGTGTGACCATATTAAAATTATAATACAATTATCCTTTGCAACGGTTAATTAAGAAAGTTACTATTGTTTTATTATCAAAACGTTTATAGAGCTGTTCTAGTTAATTACTTGGACACAATCACGTTTGAGAATCAACGTGGAGCCATACTGCGTGGGAACTTATAGCCATTCAAACACCAAAGATTTCACAGTCCGCTATGGCGTTAATTAAACCTTTGTTAGACGCCGCCGTCTTTTAACTTTAGGTATATTTGTATTATATATGTTTAAATTTTGAACTTTTTTTAATGTTTATTTGTACCTAGTGTTGTTGTAGTTGAAAGTTTGTAATTATTTAAAAAAAAAAATCTTCCTAACTGAAAGTGACGGAAAAGACTTTTAAATGGCACCCGAAAATAATGTTTATAAAATATAGCTGCGAGGTATATTTCGTTCAAATAAGCTGAATATGGAGAAAAAAGTGATCATCCTTTTTACCTTTCTTACGACATGCGAGAGACGTCTCAATTTTTTTAAAATAAATAGCTTGAAATCGTATATTTTTATATTATTTCTATAAAAAGTGTTCCTAACTCCATGGCTTCGGCTCGGTAATTACTCCCGTTCGTATTCATTGATGGAATTTAAAAGAAGAGCTTTTTGACTTCCGTCGCACAGCTGTCTTGCCAGCTGCAATTGCAAGTGCAAAAAATACGCTCATTTTATTGTCATTTCTATTAATTAATTTAATTATCATAAGTTTTACATAATATGATCATTTTAATAATTTCTTAAATTGCTTAAGGCGAAACTCCAAGATATTGCAAATGGTGGAAATCTAGGCTGCGCTGTTTGAACGCTGTTTGTTTTGACGAAATCAAAATAATTCATTTTCCCGAGTGGAAATCGAACCCAAAGTCATCTTATTACGATGATGATATATTTATTTGATCTAACAGAGATAGACTCAGGTAGTAGAGAAGTTTTACGTTTACGATTTTATATATTTTTTAAATTCAATAACCTCACGAATCATCGTTGTATGAATAAAATAATATTTTAGCTTGGTATGTATCTAAATAAATGTCGGTACTGTTTCATATAAAATGTTAAAGTATGTGCAAGAAAAGAGAACTTTGAAAGTATTTTTTTTCATATATTTATAAAACGCGATATTTATGAACATCATTTGCATTTACAAGAACGCCTAGAGTAGAAGTTGTATTTTAAAATTCATAATATTTATTTTTATTCTAGAACTCGGTCTAACTATATTTAATATATATACAATTTTCTGTATAATACGACTAATACGACTTTACTAATGATTAAACAGAATTTAGTACCTAATAAATTAAAATATTCTTTATTATTAATTGAATTGTTAGTTGTTAACGCGATTGTTGAATTCAATTCATATTATATTATCAAATTCATATTAAAAATAGTTTGTTTTTTATTGCTGTCATTGTTTTGGTCTTGTGGTGATTTATTTTTAGTTCTAAAATTAGCTTGTTAATATAAATATTGACATTCATGTATTATGTTATATATACAAAAATATTTTTTTACTTTTAAAGTGGTTACAATAACATCAAATATATATGATTTAAAAAAAACTACTTACATTAAAAAAGAAAGCATTTATGTAAAAGAAATTGTACACAAAGCTCAAATAAGCTTAAAGTGTTAAAGTTGAAATAACAATTTCTCTCTATAGGGATTAAATATAAATAGAAAAAAATCTTTATTATTTTATGCGAGATGAATTTCGCGTAATGTGCTTTGAGATCTATACATTTGAAGGACCTGTATTCGATTTTCGCGCAGTGCAATAGTTAATAATAAGAATAAATGATTCTCAAATTTGGGTGAAAAGTGTAGAACGGAGAACTTAATGCTAAGTTCTCTCTGCCTGCCTCTTTATATAGACATCATCATAAATAGAAATTCATAACAGTTGTAAAAGCAGAAATATTTCATTCCGAGGTATCTATAAATGCCCTTAACAATTCAAACGGTCTTCAAAAGGCACGTGTAACTAGGTATTCCTTTGTGACACTTTGTAATTGAATCCTGTTCAAGTTTAAATTACTTTAGTTATCAATTGAGTGGGATATACGAGTATATGTATGTATGTATGTTTTACACTATAGCTACAAAACTTGGTAGACAACACAGAGCACTTTAGAAAACCCTCAGCATTTCATGGATTCTGAGAGTGTCCAATTGACTGAAGAGGAGAAGTAGGGGGGAAGATCTCGGTTGATCTCGATCCAGAACACAGTACCGATGTTACTGGAGGAAGATCACGTAAAAACATGAGGACCCATCGTAGCATATTTATGAGAAGGTTGACGACAGTGAAAAAAAGGATGAAGTATACAGAGACTGTATGCTTTTGGCTCTTCGTTTTCTCAGGCTATTTAATTAGTGATAAAGCGTGTAACTAATAAACATATAAAATACGCACAAAATATGACACGTGACTACAATCTTACGCAGAGGAACCTGGGAACTTAACTTCTGTATCCCACTTTTCTTCTGGCTTAATGCGACTTGCTCGTAGTTGGTAATATCTAGCTTAAAATGTATATTTTTGATCTAAACAGAGTACCAAATAAAATAAATAACCGTTCTCTTAAATCAATTCCTCTCAGATCGATTGCACCAATATTGAGTTCGATTTGGAGTCACTCAATCATTGTTAGTTGTGACCGATGATAACATAAGCTTTTGGCCCACTTACATTAATTTATGGAAGGAGGTTGTGTGTTTACTGAATTTTTCTTACGTAATATATATTTTTTTATTTATTATGTCATATTGTCGCGTTAAATATTCAGATAGGTACTTTTACAAAAATTGTTGCTCAAGTTTTCGATAAAAGCGGTGGTAGTCTCTAAAACAAGTTTACAATTATATATTTTCTTATATCTTTTTAACTTACGATAAATTTAAAAATACAGATTAATGAAATCATTCGATTTTTTTATTTATTTAATGAAAATTTTACGCTTCGATTTCCGCCACTGAACAGGTAATGCCAAAATTCTACGAAAAGTGGGGAACGAAAGTGTGTTAATAGGTGGGGAATTGAGTGTATTAACACTAGGTGCCCAGGTTCCCTCTGCCTTTGATATAGCGTGAAGCTAAAATATAAAAATTTATCTGTTCGCAGATATTAAGATAAATTTCGACGTATATGTATTTAAACAGACTATTACATCGTATGTCACTATTCTATTAACGTTCCGTGCTAAAAAATCTTAGATGATAATCACAGCTATCGCATGCCTCACGCGATCCCTCTGCGCTTTTACTTTCTGCTGCTTTATGTTGTCCAGCTGAAGTTATGCTAATAGGAGATATATATTTGAGATGTAAATGACCGTCCTGCGAGGTCGAGTGAGAGAGGTCCTTGTGGTGCAAGGGCAGCATATGATTGTAAAGGCGATGGTTGTATGTTCGAATTAAATATTTTCATTTTCTCGCTCTAGTAATGATGCAAAGGAGGAAGGAATGTCTTGGCGGAAAGTGGAGAAAGTGGAGATAAACTTTAATGAAAATACATTTCCATGTAAATACTAACAGAGCTTAATCAACATTTAAGAGAATTTAGAGCTTTATTGAACATTACGAATGTCACTGTGAATTCAATTAGCGTTATTAAATATTGAAACACTACACACAAACATACATATTCAATATAGATAGATATATGTTACAGTACCGTTATTAAGTAGGTACAGAATACAGATAGATAGAAACTACACTAATTAGGTTAGATGATTTCGACAGCTGCGACACTTTGGTATATCTGACATGAAACCACAGCTAATATTCAAAATTGCTTATCAATTATCTGATGGCGTAGTGCGACAGCATTTGGCTGTAAGCGCGAGTAGTTTGATCTCCATTTTACTAATTTAGTAAATAAGAAATGTTTATAGTTCGAGCGGGAAGCGGAGAGAGTGTTTTGGCACTAGGCTCTCTATACTTTGTAAATATGGGAAGATGAAAAAAAAACAAATTATAATATTTTCCACTTATTGACGAAATAAATTATTTATAAAACTTCATAAATATGTAATTTTCAAAAATATCATTAAGTTAAAATTTATGTAAAATGTTACATTTTAAATCTAATTTCATGAATGATTAAACGCTATGTTATACGCATGATTAAACGCTATGTTATATTGACGACGTTTCACGAAGTTCGCCAGTTTACAACTCGTTAATTGCGATTTAAATTTAATATTATATTTGAAACTTTGAAACGGAAATGTGTATGATTTCGCTGTACCTTCTGTACCTTTAAATAGCATTTAAAAACTTTGTTTCTTAAATGTTTGCCTATTCGGATAAAATTTCTATTAGTTATTGTCATTTCGAAGAATCTCTGGTAACAAGACAAATTGCGGCGTTGAGTTCCGCCACTCAACACATTGTCTTGTAAAATGGGTGGAAAGTGGTGTACGTTGTGTCCTAACAATATATACAGGATACAGCGTGAAAAGAAAAGCAACTTAAGAAATAGGGAAGTACCTAGAAAAATAAATATTATTTAAACTAAGCGAGCATGTTGCTTCGAAAGATGAAAGGAGAAACTAGGATCCTTCTACTCTACCACGCCCCTAAATACAATATGTATCGTAATATGTAAGTCCAATATTTTTATAATGCTAACTAAATACATTTTCATTTTCCACATAAAATTATCAACAAAATGTATTATAATATTATTTGGTAATCATTTATTCAGTGATCAGTCAAACGTGAAATTGACAATGTTTAATCATTCGGATGCGAGATGCTTAATTTGTGTTTATCATCTTTAAAGCAAAACAGTTTCACGCTATATCCCGCATGTATCTAGCAGGGAGGGCAGAGCGAGCCTAGTGCTAAGACACTCCGTTCTCCACTTTCCGCAGAAGCTTATTGAGGCATTGCGTGTTTAGTGGCGGAATTCAACGCCGGACTTTGGTGCCAGAGTGAAATGAAAATATTAATTAATAAATAATAATTCATCCCCCCACCCTTGTGCCCCTGCGCCACGATAGCATCGTTTATCATTTTTGTATGGCGTAACTCGCAAGCATGCGTATTTTTTTGACGCCGATTCGAAATTAAAACATAAACAGTAGATGTTCTACTTACTGTAGAATAATATCTTTTGTCTCTTGAATGATAATTAAGAATGGCACATTGATTTTGGCAAAAATGAAAGTTCAATCCTACATGCTAGATTTTTGTAAGAGTTTATAATATTTGCAGTAGGTACAAAGGGATTACTGTTGAAGGTTGTAAGTTCGAATTTCGTTTGAGACACATTTTTTATTTAATTTTTATTATCATCTCAATCTAAATAAATGAAGAGGCATTTCGATTCGCCTCTCAATAGTCAAAGCTTATAAAACAATAAACAAAATACCTTATTACTAGGTTCTCTCTGCTTATCCAGCAGCAAAGTAAAGATGCATTAAGATAATTACCAATATCTTCTAGCATCGCTTTTCTTTCACTGTATCGTGATCCTTATTCTAACATGTTGACCGAGAATTTTGTGACCGTGACAGTGACAGTACTCGTATACTTGAAGGTAAAATGGAAATAGCATTTATAGGTCCTCTTGTTTAAGTGTTATTTTCTCCTATTAAACTTGTTGTCGACGTTGTATGTGATATTAGAGTAAATTAATACTCCATTGCAGCTTAATAACTATAAGAACTATATTATGATAATTAAATAATTATCACTTAATGTCTCGAACATTCAGCGGAAGTTGGGGTACGGAGTGTCTTGACACTAAGTTCCCTACCCTGCTATATGTGGAAGGTACACTGTGAAGATAATTAATAATTTTCAACCTGTTTATCTTGGCTTCATCCGATCCGATTTTGAAGAGCAAACCCTCTCGACTTTAGCCCTTAATACGCTTATTTTACGCACGCTTTGGTTCTGAATACAGATATATTTATGTTCAATTATATTGTTTCTTTCACAAAAAAAGAATTGTCTCCCAATCTTTTTAGTGCTTTACTTGTTTGTTTTACATATGAATGCTTAAGTTATACTTAAGTTAAATTGAATTGTGTGTTTTAAATCTTCTATTTTTCTTTAGCAGGGCAAGATAACCAGGGTAGTAAAGCCTCCGCAATTCTGCATTTTCGACCTGTTTGTATTTTGCAAGCTGGATTGTAGAGCATAATTGTTGTTCTAGACGGAGTAACGAAAATATTTAAAAGAACAATATTTTTCAACTGAAAATAGACCCCATTACTAGAAGAATTACTTACGCATTTGTCTACTGCGTCATAAGGACTTCTCTATTTTAATAGCTTGTTTGGTTTCATTAAACCAAATTATATATTTCCAAAAAAAAAAAAAAATTGGTCTTTTTATAAAATCTCAGGACTAAACTTTCCAAGTAGATTAAGGCATTTTCATAGCGAAGTTAGGACGAGTTTTAGTAATGAATAATTCAAACCACAATCTTGAATTACCGTGATAGAAATATCGACGTCGGACGGCCAATTAGCCGCAAAACTAATTGTTTAAAAAATTAATTTATTTAGTAACTATATACTATACATATAAGTATTAATTCATTTCTTGTGATTCTCTTTACTACTCTTGTTTACTTTGCTATTTTGTTACTTCTTATAAGTGAAAAAACAGATCGTAATTAATTCTTAAATAGAACGTTTAACTTCTTTTCATATTTATTAAGCGAATTTACTAGCGCCGCGCTTGCGGCTTCGCCAACTTTAGCTACATTTACTCTGTGTAGTTAAAGTTAGTTAGTTAGTTAGTTAGTAAAAAATAACATTATTACTTTAAACACCAATATGTGTAATGAAAACTCAAGTTTCAGACAATTTAATAAAAATTATAAAAATAATATAGCAATTTAATTGAACTAATTTATAAAATAAACTCTTAATGTTAGAGAAGCTTGCCAAAATATATTCTAGAAAACTGGATTTATATCGGCAAATAAATATTTTTTTTACCATTTCTGGAATTAGCGTGTACAAAGGAACAGATAAACAGACAAAAAATTTAAAATTCAATTCAAATTCAAATTCATTCATATATGCTTTATAGATTTTCTCATATATTTTCCATGTACGGACTACAATCAGTTACAATTTTATTATATGCATAGATAGATAGGCTTTTCCTTAAAATCGTTTAAATTTCATATTACTGTCTTTTACATTTAGTTACATGAAAGTAGTAAAATTAATATCTGCACTTTACTTACTACTGCTAGCTACTGTCGCTAACATACTCGTAACAAAGAGACTATAGAACAATAGAAAGCCACAAACAAAGAAATGAAATTAATAAACAACACACACATGTTCTTACAAATAGCTAAGAAATAGACTATAACATGTCTTTTGATCTTTAGTAAACAATAATGTTTTTCATACAAATATTTATAGTTTATAAATTTATTTTGTGTATGTCCGTCCTGGGGAGTGGGGATCGAACCCGTCGACTTCCACTCGAGGAAGTGAAATATTTATTTACGCTTATATTTCCATTTCTTCGCTCTCGTGTCGAGGCAAAGCGCGGCGTTGAGTTCTGCCGCTTAACACGCAATGCCTCCAGAATTCGGCAGAAAGTGGGGAACGGAGTATCTTAACACTGTGTTTCCTCTGCCCACCCTGCTATACGCGGGATACAGCGTGAAGCTGATTTTTTATTTTTTTTTTATGTCATAACAGTAGTTTCCCTCTGCCTACACAGTTTTATTATATGTTTTGTCTTATACTTATTACAACATTCATAATTCTTATCAACCACGTACCGTTTTACTTTACTCCAAAATCCCTTCACTGCATACAAATAATATTTCGCATTACAGAATTCGCGCATATAATGTTACAGTGATGCAATTCTGTTGACACGGTTCCGGGTTCAATTCGATGCGGTCTGTGAACGATGGTCGTGGGTGGTTTGTTTTAGTTACTTTAGTGCGTGAAATTATTTATACACAAGCAATAAGACCACACAATGTATATTATTTGGATTTTTCTTATAAAAATGAGACTAAGAAACTCTACAATAAATTAACGAAATTTATTTTTCGTTAATTTATTCATATCTCAATAGCCTCTTTTTGTATCGCGCATATGTATATCAATGTAGGCAGAAGGATAGTAGTGCCAAGACACTCTGTACCTCACTTTCCGCCCAATTTTCAAGACATTGCGTGTGAAATAACGGCACTCGACCCCGCTTTTTATTTTTTACAAGAGCGAGTAAATTAGAATAATTCATCTCTCCGAGTGGGAATTGAATCTATAATTATGGTGCTTACAGACAGACTTCACTGCGTCACAACGGCCTCAATAAATATAAGTTTCTTCAACACTTTAATCCTTTGCGTGCAAACTTATAATATATACAAATCCCAGGATTATTTTGAAGTTTGATGAGTTACTCTCATATCTTACCGTACTGTCAACCCGACCCTTATCAAAGGGACGTACATATGTACGTAAAAACTTTAAATCAAACAATTTTAAGGGTAGCTGATTCTCATGTTTACTTAAAATTGCCAAATATTTACTATTTGAATTATTTTATGTCAATTTTACTTAGTTTCGCTGTTTGTTTTATCATTTAAAAGGTTACTTTTAATATTTTTTTATTAAGCACAATTTTATAATAGAAAATTGTAGGATTTTTATTTTTTTTATTGTATTGTTCAACCAACTGTAATGATTTAGCCTTTTTGTACTGCCTAGAAATCAATTTAGCTTTTTATTTTTTGCCGTCATTATCTGTGAAGTAAGAGTTAAGTTTAAATAGGCAGTTTTTAATAAAATTCTTGTGTAATCCAATATCAATTAGTAATGTTCAGAACAAAATGTATAAAACAATTTTTTTTAAATATACTTACTTTTTACAGAGATGGGGTTTTTTATTCATTCTCATATGAATTTTACGAATTCAATTTCTTCGCTTTGATGTCCAGGCAAAAGCCCGGGGTTGAGTTCCGTTTCTCAAAATGCAATGCCTCGGCGGGAAATGGGGAACGGAGTGTCTTCTTAACACTAGGTTCCCTGTGCCTATCCTGCAGTATGCCGGATACAGCTTGAAGCTGATTGTATTCTGTTATAATATCTCTAATAGTTCTAATAATTTTGATTCGTCTGTTTATTTATTTTTTCTATAAATTAATCTGACTTAACAAACTTAATTCTTATTTATTTCAACGAATTAAATCATTTTATCTGAAATTGCTATTATCAAAATATAATACTAAAACATTTAAATTCTAATTGGTTATTTATAAACGTTTCAATAATTAACACTAACAGTTAAAGCGAGTGTTACACTTTATAGGTTTGTAGTTCAAAATAGCATTTAAATGGGCAAAGTTAGCTCATTAAGCCTACACACGAGCACGCCCGTGGCAGGCGCTCTGCGATATTAAACTGCATTATTACGTACGACCGTATGCACTGGGTGTGTGAAATCAGAAATATTGGGTCTATTTGCAAGGTTTTCATGCTGTTGTTGAAATAAATTGATAATTATTGCGGGATAAGCTTTTTCATGCGGTTTTACCTGAAATGTAGATTTCTACAATTCAGGTACTACATAAAGCTTAGAATTTGTCTAAAATGTGACTCCTAATAAGAAATTAATCTGAAGATGAATGTAGAACGAGATATCCACTGCAATATGAATTTGAAAACTCTATTAAAGGATGCTAGCGGATTAAATATTTTTCATCTCATTTTTCTATGAAATGGTTTATCGATTTCGTCTATATAATCTTCTCTTTAGAATGAAATATTAAGAAAATTTATAAATTTAAAGTATAGTGAACAGTAAGTGAGAATTTACTAAAATACTCATTCATTTTCCGATTATATTTAGACATATGAAGAGGTTCATCATAATGTAATTGTTTGCAGCTCTCAACACCATGTTTATTAAAAGACGAGAAACTCTTGACACCAATAGACAATATCTCTAGGCCAAATTAAAAAAAAACTCTCTTCCTACTCCGACTCTTACCTAAAAACTTTAAAAAAATAACCTTATAAAACAAAAAAACTAAACAGCAAGTGTCATCTAATTGTAAGTTAACCTCATATTCGTAAGTCCGGTAGAATTCTCTCAAAAGATTTGTCATGAGTGATTCCGATAAAACTGTTCCAGCTTATAGTCTTACCACTATCAGCAATTTTCATTCGACGTAAGCTCCGTAACGTCTAGGGTCTTATTCTAAGTCGATATGATTTAAGATCTGTACAATGTTCATTTTACGATTGGCAACGTGCTAATCGAAGGTGATAAATCAATTTAGGTTTTGAACGTACCAGTTGAGAACAATGTTTATTTCTAAAATATTATACTTATAATATAGTAGCCTTGGAAAGAGATAGAGATTATTTTATAAATGCGACAGTCCTACGACTACGACGAGATAAATTTGACAATCATGACAGAGTGACGTATCACTCCGTACCCCACCCAAACGAGTATATGTACAAATATGATTAAATCTCCTATTTTCCTCCTTTTCCTCATATATCCTTTTCCATTCTAGTATTTTCTTGTCGTAATAGAAACCGCACTCAAGACTTAGGTAACCTAGTTTCTAGTTGTTTATGCCTGAACTGATTTTGAGATACCGCGTATCTGTTGTTCCCTTAATAGTTTGTCTAACATTGACTTGGTGCCGTAAATCTAGTGCGCCTGTAACGTTGGGTACTAGCGTGTCTAACAATTAGGTTAGCTAACGCTGTCTTGTATTATTATGTTTTAGTTAGTTTATTTATTATTATGTTAATTATTATGATGTTAATTTGTTTGAAATATTAGTATAGTATGTGCAGTTTAAATATTAAATAGAGACCCGTAGTGCCGCAGTGGCACAAGCGTAAACGGAACGGTTGCGGGTTTGATTGAAACTCGATTGAATGAACTATTTTTATTTGTCATATTTATATTATTGAATTATATATTTTTATTTCTTCGCTCTGATAACAAGACAAGGCGTGGTCTTTAGTTTCATCACTAAATACGCATCCGCTTGAGAATCCGGTGGAAAATGAGGGATGTTGTGTTGATTTGAACCTAAAACCGTATAAGTCAGCAGCGTACTTGTTAAAGTCAAATTCATAATTTTATTCTACTCAAATAGCCTTAAAAGAAATATGGGTGGGTAGGTAATGCTGAAAAGCCGGCAAAAAACTTGACACTCACAGTTGTTTTTTTCAATATAAATGTAACAATTTTATTACATTACGAGTATTATTTTTTTAAATTTTTAATTTATTTATTGTTATTAGTTATTACGAAGATTATTAACAATAATGTAATAGTAGTTATCCATCTATCTATTTTGTATAGACATTTAGACCTCGTCTAGGAGACGTTCTAATAATTACAATATTAATTAAAATGCCGCAGTAGTCGCTGCCACAAGTCAAACCTCATGTAGCGCTCATTCATCAAAGTCCCCTTTTATGCAAAGGTTCCACGCTGATGTGTAGAAAGTTGTTTCTACGACAAAAACTTGTGTGTGTTTAGAATATTTCAGTAATTACAACAATATAAACTTAATTTAACTTTGTAATTTACGTAATTGATATGGTCTGGGTTCAAATGGTAAAGTTGAATTTTAGTTTTATAAATTTTAGTAAAGAAATATTTATTACCTGTATTTAATAAACATTTAGGGGTTAGTAGGTTCGGATTTCTCGAAATTTATAGGGAACGACGAAAAAAGAGGATCTTTAGGTTTATAGTACACACAATTCGTTTATTACAATCATGTATTAATTAAACATCGTTATGAAAACAAAATTTACATATGTCATATTAAATATTTGACCTAAAACTTTCTACGCATACATTATTATAAATAATAATAACTTTTTACAGCTTACAGTACAGTTACAGTTTTTATTCTTGTTAATCCACTACTGCTAAAATGTATTCTTCTCTAATTACAATTTCTATCTCAATTTCTGTTAATTGAACGTTTAAAGCTCTAGGGAATATCCACAAGTTAAAGCTCGACATATATTACACCGCCTTGAAGTACTTACTCTCGCAAATTCCGGTTGAATTTATAATGATTATTTAAAAAGTTTACAGTACTTTAGATAATTATTTTCTTCCTATAACATAACAAATAAATAAAAAAAATATAATAGTATTGAGCTTTACATTTTTTTCTTCAAATTTTACGTTTACATAGCAATAATTTTTGCACTTTAATAATCTGGAAGATCCAGCTTAGAGTCCCGATAGGCTGTTAATCTTAAACAGTATAAACGAAATGTCAGTTTAACGTTCACATCCTTCCTTATTATAATAATATACTGGACGCGCGTGTACGATCCGTGTGCGAGGTATCTTAAATATTTACGATACTATTCTACCTTCGCTTTTTAGGATCTCACAAATCAGTGTTGCGCCTGGTTTCTATTTCAGCAACATTCCTTATTAAATATTTATATTGTGTTGTACAAGCACAGTGGTTAGCGTGTTTAGTGTGTGAGATCTCTTTTAGCTTTACTCTGTATCCTGTATATAGCAGGTTAGGAAGAGAGGAGCTGGGAACTCTTAAACATTCTTTTATAGCTACAAAAGCTTCAAAGCTAATCTCTACAGCGATTCAATACAAAGCCTAGAAACAACTATTCTCACATAGCCTAGATAAAAACATAGAACGGCGATAGCAAATGAAAACTGTGTGTGAGTCATATTTCCTAGTTAGGTAAACTGCAGGAAAGTAAAAGGATTAATGGCAAAGCTACGCTGCATACACAATACAAATAGAACATAGGTACAGATAGACGTTACAAAACAAATATGCAGAGCAAATGCACGCTCGTAATGTAGAAAGCAGACAAGATGAAATTGTTAAAATATTCGAGAGGCCAAGAGGCAGAAACGTGTGACTACGTATGTGAATCGTGATAGATTGTGGGTTCGATTCCCTGGCTCTGGTGTCGAGGTCTCCAGAATTTGGCGCAAAGTTGACAACTGAAGTGTCTTAATGGGGTAGGTATTGGTAGGTTCCCATGTTCCCTCTGCCTACACTGCGAGCGAGCCTTCGTGTCGGATACAGCGTTAAGTAAAAAATTGTCATTTCCAGTTTTCTACAGTTTTGCCACTGATCCGAATTAACAACCCTGACTTTAGAAAGTCATTCTCACTGAAATAACCCATGAGAGACATACACGACCATCTCACCCAATTCTAGTAGGAAGTAGGTATTTTTTTTTTTATTTTACTAAAAAAGCTTTGTTAGTATCTGAGCACAGCATATTAATACTGACGTTTAATTTTATTATTTTTCGATGTACATCCTTATAATCCAGTCTACCACTAGACTGAGTAACTCTAATTGAAAAAATATATAAATACGATTACGATAGTTTAGTATAGCTAGTATCAATTTCTTCTATTGGTCCAAGTAAACATTTCCTTATATGTATATAAACTGGTTTAACCATATTCAATATGTGATGAGAACTTGCAGGAATGAGGTTGCCAATAGAGGCTTTGAATTTCTAAAGGCTGCATAAGATATGATCAGATGACCTTACGTAAGGTTAGTTTTCAAACTTCATATATGTAGGTATTGTGGTAATATTAAAGGGGAAAAAATGTAATTTAATTATATTTTAACCTTTTTGTCAGTGTCCACTATTTTTTACATAGGTAAGCAGAGAGAAGTTAGTAGTTAATATTCAGACACTCTATCGTCTACTTCACAAATTTTACCTATTTTGCTATAGCTAAAATGAAAATAACTCCAAAATAATTTCATTCGATTTGATCCAATCGAACATTACATAGCTTCCTCCTTCCGACTTCCGTTTCCCAATTTCCGCCGAATCTGGAGACATTGCATGTTGAGTAGTGGAACACAACGCGGCTCTATGACCAGGGCGTGGAAATGAACATATTAAATATTTTATTTCCTTGGGTGGAAATCGAACCCACAACCAGACGCGTTCATAAGATCACTTGTGCTTGACGCCTTGACGTGCCTAAATTTTAATTAATAAAAAAATTATAAGTTTTATTGTCACCCTACTAGCAGTGAAAAATTTGAATCTCAATAAGGCTCTTTACTTCGTAAGGTTCTAGACCATACATAGTAGACTGGTTAAGAAGAATATGTTATGTATAAAATTTGTACCTCCACTGACAACTAGTATAAGTTCAAAAACGTAAAACGTAAGCTTCGATGCAGGTGAAAAACAACAAACAGCCTTCCTTTTTTTTTTGCTTAAGTATACAATATCCTCTTTGTAGATTACATTATCTTAACGATAAGGAATATCTGGAAAAATAATATAATTTAATAACCTTATATTAATCGACAAACAATATAATAATTAAATTTATTACATTAGAGATTTAAAGTAAAAAAATATGGTTACTTTTATCAACAAAGTCGTACTTATACCTCTTTTCTAGAATCTTAAATACCTTAACTGTTTTTTTTTGTATATAAGAAATGTGGAAGGATATAAAGAAAACAAGTTTGAAAGTTCATATTTCCTTGATCTCGATTATCGAGTAAGTTAATTGCACTTACCGTGTTTAAACAAGGATTAACATAACTTATTGCGAAATCGATTTTATAACTGTACAGGTTTTTAGATTATGTCTTGTTAATATATTGATTAGTTCTTATTTCTTTGCCTGGCTGAACTAAACACCAACGTTTATGTTATATATTAAACAATTATTATAGGTTTAAACAATATTTGAACTCCTGTAAATGTTATTTAAATCTATAGAAAAGCTACCTGCTTCTACCTTCCAAGATTTTAAAGGTTTCGGGACTAAAAATATTTCCACAAGTTTCTATTTTTTTTATCATCAATATATATATCCTACACATGGTAGGGTTAGGTAGAGGGACATTTCCGCTCCCCACTTTTCACAAAATTATCTCTTCTCTTGCTTGCAATATGGAGTGGTGGAACTGAACACTACTTTTTGATTTGTTGCCGGAGTAAGGAAATTTAAATATTAAAACGTAAAGGTTTCTTTATATTTATAGCATAGTTGCTTAAATACATATAATCATTTAATTGATAAATAACATAATTGTTTAAATACATAAGATAAGATCGGTTCGTTAGACTCTACCATTTAACACCTACTACCTACTAAGATTCGTAATTATCACTTTTTATACATAAAAATATCTTATTACAGAGAAAATGTATATTATGAACTAGCGACCCCCTTGCGGCTTCGCCCGCTTTTACTACTGGATTATTCATATAATGTATGTTTGCAAAGCACTTAAGATAATGTGAAAATTAATTAAACCCTAATGCAACCCGCATTTTCGTAGTTTCAATAAAGATTTTCCAATTGTTTTACACAGCAAGGATTTATTAGTAGGTATTGTAATTTTAAATCTTTTCAAGTACTTATTAAAATATATTTAAATGACTATTTTTAGATAGTTAAATGACTATTTTTAAACGGAAGAAATTATAAACAAAAACCTACCTACTAATAACTACTAC
Source organism: Heliconius melpomene melpomene (assembly GCA_000313835.2). Lineage (NCBI taxonomy): Eukaryota > Metazoa > Arthropoda > Insecta > Lepidoptera > Nymphalidae > Heliconius > Heliconius melpomene. The sequence goes on from HE671840.1 coordinate 35,117, forward strand.
AAAAAATATATCGGGCTGAAATAATACATTCAACTCCAATTATCCAATACGTGCAAACGCATCTAAGTCTTCGTTTCTATAAAGGCAGGCGGGTTTTTTTTTGCTTGTGGTTAATGCTGAAGAGGGTATTCTGTCCCTGATGAAAAGCAAGCACTACGTGGCTGCCTGTGAGGAAAATTAAATAGAATGCATCGACCGGGAATCGAACCCGGGCCGCCCGCGTGGCAGGCGAGCATTCTGCCACTGAACCACCGATGCGTGTAAGACAGGCGGGCGCGGCGGAAGCATGGCGAGTGGCGAGCCGTTTCGCAGCAACGATTTTTTGATATTGTAACAACTTCTAAAGTATTTATTAAAATGAAAAACAGTAAAAGACAGTTTTAATCTACATTAAATGGCCAACGTAACTAATATACTTATTTATATACTGAGAGTAAGGGATAAGTGAAACTTGAGTAACATACAGATGATGTGTCAACAATTAAATGCGTTTTTCTGTAAAATTATTCGCAATTTCGAAATAGTGTAAAAAGCAAATTTTATCTTCGTTTAACGTACAAAATTAATAAAGTATTTTGATTAAAATAATTAAAAATACATTGAAATTATTATTTTTAGACAGAAAAATGATCACTACACGTTATTCTTAAAAGATACGAATATGCCGTCGCGGACTTTTTTGTAGATCTCACTGAGAGGAACAATACTCCAGTATATTTTTTTCATGTAGTACTTACCATTAAAGCAGCGCATGCGCGAAAGTGTCTCAACGGGTAGGACTTTATTCATATTTATCGTATTTATGTTAATTTACATAAGAATGTACAAATAATAAACTATATATAAACCTTCTACGAAAACTACTCGACCTAATGGTGAAAACCGCAACAAAATCCGTTGGGTGGTTTAGAAGAAGAAGAATTAGAAACAACAGACAGACACGAAAAGCGACTTTGTTTTATAAGATACTAGCGGCCCGCTCGCGGTTGCACCCGCGTGAACTATATTATTATTAATTTCTGTCTCCATGGCTACGTCCTAGTGACGTCTATGCAAAATTTGAGACTCCTAGCATTTAGTAACGAATGACAAAGACAAATGTCATTAGTAACGAAGTTTCATACAAACTTTCGACCCCAAAAACAACCCCTTAGAAGTCGAATATTACAAATTCCCGTCTTAGCGAGCACCTACGTCCTATAAGTAACTCCTATACAAAATTTCAGATTCCTAGAATATGTAGTTTCTGAGATTTCGTGATGAGTGAGTGACCTTTCGATTTTATATATATAGATAGGATTAATAACATAATTACATACGTATATGATGAGTTTACTCTAACGTATGCAGTAATATTAAATGATATGAAATATTCATATAACAATTGGCTTGTACCGATTGTGTATGTGTAGTCCGTTGTTATTGACCGCTGTATGTTAAGTTTTGATGGTTCAAGTAAATACTAACGATACTATAGATAAATGAAGTGGAATAAAATTTTCGCATAATAATTATTTGATTTACGTGTGAATTATTAGAAAAACAAAGTTTTTAGCTTATTATTCCTATTTTTTTGTTCATATTCCATTCTACGCTTTTCATCTGCTCTAATCTGCTAATTCTAAATTTTCCTAAAATAATAAGTTTACTGTGTATGAATATATAGTATGAATATATTTTATCTTTTTTACTCTATATTCACGAACACTGATAAGGAAGAAATGTATAAGCTATATATGGATCTTATTTTTGTTACAGGAGGACGATGTGACTATTCGAAAATATACCTGTTTGAACTGTTAACTGTAGTTAAAAGGTAAGTAAAATATTTCTCTAAAGGACATTTAACACATAGTGTCCCAACATAAACAGAAAACTATTATCACTCACTATGTATATGTCTCTTGTAACTAACTAATTTCTTAGCTTCACACACATGGCAGGACTAGACAGAGGGAACCTGGGAACCTAGTGTTAAGACACTCCGTTTTCATTATGACATTTCCGGGTTGAGTGGTTTAACTCAACGTCGCGCTTTGCCTCGAATGAAAAAATGTAAATTTAAAATACCCCCGAGTGGGAGTCGAACACATAACCGTCGTGCCTTATAATGAAATACTATTTCATTACAAGGCACCTCTAATAATAGTAACTGATTATGTAAAATAGACTAATTAGTTCGTGTTAATGCTAATGACGTTGTCATAGTACAATTGAGACCTAAATGCCTGCAAGGGACAGTTTGAAGTTAGGATAGATGTGAGAAAATAGCGTTTATATAATTATATTTATCTACAAATTTGTCAATATATATTTTTTACATTTTAAAAGTATTATTCCACACTTAAGAAACAAATATACTTTTTACTTTTTTTATTCTGATTATAAGTTTTTTCAATATTTCTTCATTTTCACTACGAAATCTTCAAATTGAATGTTTACTCCTTTCTTGTCCTTTTGTTGACTGCTTCATTTTTTATTCTGTTATAAAAAGTGAAGCTTTTGATTTAAAAAACAACAACAAAGTAAAGGCTTAATTTAAGAAGAATTACATTATGTAATTACGATGATTAGTAAACTTGCTTTTTTTTTATCCATAAAATATAGTTTTTTACTTTTGCTGCAAGTCAATTTTGCGTGGTCTCCGCCAGTGTAGGTCAAGACAGTCGGGCTCTTGAGAGAATAACATTATGCATCCAAGGAACGTAGATATGCTCATTATTTATGCTATGAATTATTAAGATTTATAATGCCAGAGGCTTTTTCTTTTTCTTAGAAAAGTTTTTATTATTCGATTTAGAGGTCGATTTTATTTTTTTATATAGGGATTACATAATAAATTTTAATTAAATCATTTCATAATTAGAATTCTTTATACGTAAAGGTATTCTAAATTTTATTTACTAAATTTTAAGACTTAATAATTTATACAATTTTAGACCGTATCTCGCAAGTCGTAGTGTAGGCAGAAGGAACCTAGTACAAGCATTGAACGAAATGGCGATGGCACTTAACAAATTGAAAATATTAAATATATAATTTCTTTGAACGGAAATTGAACTCACATCCTGTCGCGTTTACAAACTCTTGCGCTCCGTTGTGTCGCACAACTCTTAAAAGTCAATACAAAATTTTTCGTTATTTTAAGTACAAAAAATCAAATTATCAATTGTAATATTAATGCCATATGTTGGTTGCTCTTTTGCCGATCAATTTTGTCAATTCATTTTGTATACTGAAATTCAATATTAATAGATATTCAAAATAAGTAATTAGCATAACAGTGTTTTCATATTCACTCGCTAATTTAGTTTTGGGGTTTCATATCAATTGTTATTATGCAATTTGTAATAAACTAATTATTTATTTATTATGCAGTAGTAATTATTAATGAGGCTGTCTTGGCAAAGGGACACAAGCATGGATGTGTGTTCGATTCCCGTTTGAGGGCAATGAAATACTTTCGTTTCCTCGGTTTGCTAAGTGTGCCATGTGCAGCGAGTGAACACGCAATGCCTCTTGAATTCGACAGAAAGTGAAGAACGGAGGTGTCTTAATGGGAACGGAATGTCTAAACACTAGGTTCCCAGGCATTATACTTTTGAATCTGTCTCTACATTAATCTTATTTGTTTAAAATTATACTTAAAAAATAAAAAAATCAATTAAATCAGCTTCACGCTGTATCCCGCACACAGCAGGGTAGGCAGAGAGAACCTAGTGTTAAGATGTGACCAAGCAAAACAAAATCTTAAGTTACATTCTCAAAGACCTTTGTCATTTGCGTCCCAGCATTTATCACGTCGCGTCGGCTCAGCCAACAAAACAGTTCAAATTAATCTCTGTTCACTTATTTTGGTATTTTTCGAATGTCATCTGTGAAATTAAAATGAATTGGTTTTGATAATAGGAATAACCTATTCTGTGTCTATTCTAAACATTTTAAAATTCAAAATATAAATCTTAAATATATTTCGTTGTTATCTAACATTATTTTATTTTAAAATTGAGTTCCCAGTTTGTGCTAAATGTTTAAAAAAATCACTTCGAGCATAATAGACTCACTAAAAGTAAAATATAATCTATAGAAAGGAAAATTCTAAATGATTTATTTAAGCGCTGGCTTCTCAAGGGAAATTCAATTCACAGGTCAATCCCAATTTCGTCAATATACTTGTGTATACTCTTGCCTATAGAACAACAGAAACAATGGTTGTTGTATAGAAACGTTTAATATTGTGCTATTAAAGGCAAATTTGAGTTTGTATGTGTATTTACTTACTTAGCATTTCCGTCTCTTCAGCAGTGCAGCTACATAAATTAGTGATAAATCACTTCAGCCTCTACGTTTTTTTTTACATAGGAGTCACTTTGTTTTTGCAGACCAGACTCCAGAAAAATGTTTAATTTAGCTTTACGCTGTATCATGCAACATAGCAGGATAGGTAATGGGAATAAGGGAATAAGATGAAGCGTCGTCTGACTGTAAATACGAAGATCATGGGTTCATTTCCCACTCGGGGACAAAAACCAATTATATTGCTATATGGGAGATTGAATCTTGAAAAAAGTAATACTTTTGTAATTAAAATCATCTTTATGTGCATTACATGTGCATTTTGAACCAAAATTAAAAATGTTATATAAAATGAAAAATATTCGTGACCGCATACTTTTCACGCTAGTTAAGCAACTAGTGTGGTATTCATTTAAATTCAGATATTTCTTATATTAGAAATTATTTCTAAAATTTTTGCTTTGTTATTATTATGTGTTTATTGTTTTATGTTTTCACATCTTCCGCATTATGCAAGGTAAACAGAGTGAACCTAGTGTTACAATATTCTTTACTCTACTTTCTGTTAATTTTAAAGTTAACAGGAATTTTGTAGTGTTGATCAATCCTAATATGAACCCAAAACTATCACGATTAGTCAATCAAGATCATTCTAACTGCATTACGATGAAGATACTTTAACTCAAAGCTTTTAAAACCAAATACTTTCTTCAGTTTAACGCTAAACGCTAACGTTTAAGCATAATAGAGTCAAGACATTTCGATTTCCTCTATCCGCCATAATTCGAGACATTGCGATTGCTGACTGACGTAACCCAACGCCACACTTAAAGATTAGGTAACAGAATTGTTTCAAATAAACAAATATTTCACGTATACCATTCCATTTTCACATTCAAATGTAAAATATCAAAAATCATTGCAAAACATAGATCACGTACAAAGTTGACACACCGATCCCACTAAAACACGGGTTCACGGCGACACGGCCGATTGCAATTCAATCGCTGTGATATACGTTTTCCAATACAGCCCCTATTCGATCTGGCACGGTACACTGTGAGGGAAAACTAATCTTCTTTCTTTCTTTTATTGTGCTGTTTTTTAATTTTTGTTTGTAGCTCACGCTTATAGTTTTGTGGGTTTTTGTTTATTGTTATTGAATTAGTAATTAAGGTAGTTTGTTGGACTTTGCGTGAAATTTCTATGCTTAACGCTATCCAGTGAAACTCTTTTTAAAACATTTCGGCCTTCCAAAGACAAGTCGATTTTGTGTGCATCGACGACCTGTAGCAATGGTACAAAACTTTTTTAATAGTCGTATAAAATTTTATACCAAATATCAGAAACCGCCAGAATATAATATTAGAAACCGCTCAAGTTTAAACGATTTCTATTAAGTGTGGAATGATACCTTTAAAAATGTTAGAAAAGGTGGTAAAAATTTTTAACTAATTTATCGCGTCTCGTTTTAAAAATTCGGTGTTCTCTAACAAATATATTTTAATATGAATGGTACCGACTGTACCCAATTCATGCAACAACTGCGTTCAAAGGGACAGAGTTGATACAACCTGCAGTGCTATTGAATAGCTGTCACTTTATATGATAGATCTAGGCGAAGATTCGAAGGAATTCCAATTTCTTAACAATGAAATAAGTTTGTATTGAAAATTTTATTCGTTTCTACTGTTTAGAATTGTATAGAATTGAATAGTTTTTACTACATACAAAGAACACATTTAAAAAGGAAAACTAAATCTAAAAGGAATCTAAAAGCAATGTCCTTGAAATTATCGGAAATATAAATTAGAGTGATGTATCTGCCGATTTATACCGCCTGACCCATATGATCTGTACCGATCAAGTGCGAGTCGGATTTGACCACTGAGGGTTCCGTACCACTTACATAGCCTTCAAGACCAAGGAAAGAACGGCTTACAATGGTTGGTAAAGTTAAGTTTTTCAGGTGTATGTACTAGTCTTGTGTTATCTACAAAATTAATTTGTAAATGTTTTATTTTGTGATATACCTGTTAACTATTTTTTGTAAATAAAAAATCAGCTTCACACTGTCTCCCGCACACAGCAGGGTAGGCAGAACCTAGTGTTAAGACACTCCATTTCCCACGTTCTGCCGAATTCTGGAGGCATTGCGTGTGAGTGGCAGAACTCAACGCCGCACTATTTTTTATATTTTTTCCTTTTTTTTTTTTTTACATAATTCAAATTCAAATTTTATGTAATATGCAAGAAAAACGAAGCAAACGACCGAAGTCTCTTGATTACGCTAACTCAAATTCTGAAAAAAGGATCTTGAAACACGGACGACAAGTTGAACCTCATAAGGGCTGGGTTTTTTGGTTTGAGTTACAGAACCCTATAGAGCGTGAAATACCAATAAATGTTAGATAATAGCAACGGTTATAAATTATACCCTAACCCAATAGAATGACCCTCGTTATTTGCCAAAGTCCATAGTTTATTCAGTCTCCCGCAGTAAATATTCAGGTAATTTCGGTCGGCCCGAATTATTCTGCAATGAATTAAGCTACCCGTAAAGAAGCTGGTGGTGTGGTCAGTTTTATAGAGCTTTTTGATTGTTGTTTATTGCTTTCGCTGTGATATTGCTTATTTTTGCCTGTTTCTTTTGTATACTTTATTGGTATACCGTCGAAATATGAAACAGGTTGGATATTGGTTAAGCAAAAATATATAACCTATATTCGATTTCACTTTGTTCAATACTTGTTTGTTTGTTTATGATTAAATACAATAACATTACATAATTATTCATTATTAAAATTGTTAATAACACGCTTTAATTATCATGGTTTCAATTGGAAAATTGAGTCGGGCTTTTAAAATTTTGTTGTTTTTACGTTATTTTAGCAATTACATTAGGTACCTACAATATGCTCAGTAAAATCGGGATTTCGCAATTTCAGTCAATTAACTTCTATAGAAAAAATTAATTGACATTTCAATTCAGTTAATTGAAATCCTCATGGTATACTTGGGATGCTTGAAACTATGGTCGTAAGTTCAAATCTTAATTCAAATATTTATGTCTATCTATCTATATATATAAAATCGAAAGGTCACTCACTCATCACGAAATCTCAGAAACTACATGTGCTAGGAATCTCAAATTTTGCATAGACGTCACTAGGACGTAGTCATGGAGACAGAAATTAATAATAACATAGTTCACGCGGGTGTAACCGCGAGCGGGCCGCTAGTTTATTTATATTTCTAGGTATACAGTATTTTTTTATATCGAACTTATAATAGCTTGTATTTTGAAATCGCTATTACTGATGCCCCGAGTTTAATATTCGCTCCAAATCGTTTTCGTTTACTTACTGACCCGTCATTATTTTCTAGGAACAATGGTTTGCTCCGATTGCTTCCACAATTGCGTTTGAGTTGGTAGCACTTATTTCGTGCTATATTTTTTGTGTTTGGAAATATTTTTAGTTCACGTTGATCTGAATAAAATAGTATTTAGTCATATTTATCAGTATAAAATGTCGTTTGGAAAATTAAAATACTTGTATATTTCTTTACTTATGCCTTTTAATATACTCTTAATTTAGGATTTTATTTAAATCTGGTTACCTTAAACCCAGTGGAACGATAACGATATAAGGAAATTGTAGGCGGACTAATTACTTTCAATTAGTTTATTTTTTTAATATATTTTTTTGGAGCAGTTCCTGGGAGCGTAAGTCAAATTGACATACATAATTAAATAAAACATAATAAAACACTTTCCACCGTGAAAATACACTAAACTTTCGAAATTGTAAATGCCCTGCTCAAAGAACCCAATTACGACTGCACTACAGCTTTGCAATTTAAGTAGCCCAATTAGAAACCCAAGTTCTTAACAACGCTTCAAACCGCTAGTTTTACAACAATTACCATTTATGAACTATTTCATTCTTTTGTCCTAATGGTTCTGTAACGAGTTAGATTTAGGTTCGAATTCCAGATGTGGCCATGTTAAGGCTAGGCCGTGCCATATGAGGCATAATTATTGGTGAATGTATTTTTGAATCGCAATATATGCACCATTAAGAAGTGGAAGTTAAAAACAGAAAAACCTTGTCATTAATCTCTTCAAAAAACGTGAAAAAAATAAAAGAAAATCATATACCTGTTGTTTCAAAGAATAAAAGAAATAAACCAAGTAGATTTACGTGAAAAATTATTTATTCAGTAGACCAAGTTTATTTGGGCATAAAACATGGTTGTAAACTAAGTTTTTTTACTTCTAAATACGAATGAATAAAAGATCTGAGTTCGTCTCAGTGAGATATTGTACTTTGAAATGCAACCTGACTTCATTTCAACTTTATACTGTTGAAGTTTTTACTACTGGTAATTCCTATTATTAACATACTGTATTTTTCTAATAAAACTATTAATAATTAATTTACTAACAAGGGAGTTGTGGATATATTGAAAACCTGCAGTTCCTGAGATTAGCATTAGATTATTTTAATTTCTACGGTCGATGTAAATAAAAGAGTAAAAAGTAAAGTAGTAAATAGTAGTAGTAAAGTAAATAGAGTTCCGCCATCCACTTAGCAGATAGATACATATATGAGTTATATATAAAAATGCTTTCAATCACTCAGCTTCAGGTGATATGCCACAATAGTTCAATTGTTATTGGAATCTTAGTGTTATTTATGCTAAAACACTGCACTTATCACATTCACATTTTGGAAAATAAACAGTAAAACATCAAATAAATATAATTACAGGCCAGTCGTATCGCAATAGGACGAGCGGAGTGTCTGAACACTAGGCTTCCTCTGCCTATCCTGCTACATGCGTGATACAGCGTGAAGCTGTATAAATATAATCTATTACCAACTATGTAATTGCTATAATGCGCATTTACCTCTTCACATTATTTACAGAGCCCTCGATTGGCTTAGTATTTACACTGTTCAAACGATCCAGCTTGTTAACCGTTCTAGTCGAAGACAACATCAAATATAACATCAAATTAGGTAAACAAATTTCAATATGTCTTATAATATTTGTCCTTTGATCGTAGGTAGGTATTCTATAGCACTTATGTTTACCAGTAAGTGTTAATTCTGTTAAAATAATGTGGTGGATTCTGTTAAAATAATGTTAAAACTTATTTTTTATGTTATTATCTTTGATTGGAGCGGCGGCAATTAAAATTTCTTATTCGTCCTAATATAATATGTCTAACCAGACCAAATATATTTTTGAACTAATATTATTTTATAGTATACTCTTAATTAACTGTCATTAATTAAAGTAAATCTTCAATAATATTATATTTTCAAAGACGTACGAACGATCATATTTTAATCAATAAAAATACAGATGGATTGCCTTAACCCTACATTCTCTCCTATCACGTAACAAGCAGGAGATGCCTGAAAATTACGAAATTGACCACATGTATTCAAAGCGAGTTAACGAAATGTTTGCCATTCCTTGCATCGTAACAGATACGTATACCACACGTAAATATACGTAAATACACGTAAATATACGTATGACATACGATGAATTGCTCATATTTATATGAAATTATCTAAAGGTAATGTTATTTAAATATGCCTATGGTATTATAATTATCTATGTCTTACACAAATATATTTCTAAACTGATTAATTAGTTTAGATGTTAGTTTATCTTGATTAGTTAATAAAAACCTAAATTTTAAGCATATATGTTTTAAGTAAATACGTAAGTATTTTCTAGGCAATATTATGGCGAAGGAAGTCTTTATTTGCTTACATAAATTGCTTGCTGTTCACGCTGTATCTCGTTAGTAGAGTAAGGAAATGAAAATATTAAATATTCTATTTTCTTGAGTAGGAATCGAACCCCCAAACGTATTGCGTTTACAGTCGCACGCTTGTGTCAATGGTCCACGACTGGCCTCAAAAACCTGATATCAGCCTTATCTTATAGAGAGATAATTCAATGCTTTTTGTTATACAAAAAATGATTTCATCACACTCCGGTACATCGTCATAGTAATTAACGTTTAAGGGGTTGCAACTCCCACTGGGCTTTTAAGTAAAGTAAAGTAAAATTTTAAACCATCAAATCCTTTGTTCTTTTCCATTTTTTCTTTTTGTAGGCTAAATTAAGTTTGTTCTTTCGCCAGATAACGCCGCTATGAAAATTCCCATTTGAGCAATTTACATGGAGCGGAAAATGTCTTTTTTATTCCTAGAAAATATTTCCCTTCAATTATTTGAATACTGTAATTGTGTAAAAAATTGTTTATAAAATTTCAATTTAGCAGTGATCGAATTGTAGAAAAAAACTAGTTTAATAAATACGCTGATAGAAATCGGTTAAGAGAGATTAAATATGTTTTTAATAGATTCAAGACGCGGCCAGCAATCTCAATGTAAGTGGTTCTCATTAAAAGCTAGCTTCATATTACAGAAAATTACAGCAATAATTCTCTACATCAATTCAAAACTCTAGACGTAGCGCTGCTTGATTAAATCTTTTATTATCTCATATAAGTGTATATTAAAGTAATTTGGAAAACTGTTTTATTGCCTCGTCGTGCTGAAGTAGGTACGAGTACAGGTCTTCGGTGTAATGTAGACCTTAAAAATATTTCTTGTAATTGGGGCAAGGTGGAAGACTAAAACGACTTTTTTGCTGTTCTGGCGCCCTTGGGATTGTTTTAGCTTGTATTTCTTGTAGAGATTGTAAGCTTATATTGATATAAGATTTAATTTTCTAGTTTGATTTTCTGTTTTAATTCCTATACGAACAAAGCCTAAGTACCCCGATTATATCCCAAATATAGCAAGGGTAGGAAAAGGGAACCTAGTTTTAAAACTAGTGTTAAGACACTCCGTTCCCCATTATCCGCCGGATTCTAGTAGTATTGCCTTGTTTTTATATGTTGATTTGATTTTCACTTCCTCGAATGGGAATCGAACCCACGACCGTTGCGTTTACAATCTCACGCTTGTGCCTTTGCGCCACGACTTACCTCAGGTTTATAATAATACATTATATCAAGTAGTATACCTTACGAATTCATCGGAATAACTGTGGTTTGTATCATTTCCCTTGAGACTTACTTTGATGTCATATAAATACGGCAAACGTCTTCCCTGATATTCTTTTAATCTTACAATTTAGTAAACAATTAGGTTTAGTCAATTTTCTAAAAAACTAGCATTCAATCTAGTCTTTTTCAAGAATTAGTAAAATATGCTATTACTGCTTATAATGTAATTTAAATTATTATAATAATTATAGACTAAATATTCGCGTCAAACAGAAGTTAGAACATTAAGTCTAGAAAAATTGAGCGAAATGTTAGAAATGGAATGTCGAATGGTTCCCTCTGTCTACATTACTACTACTACAAAAAAAAAGATTATTTTTTTTATCATATTTTTTTACAGAATCTCTCATTCTCACTTCATACAAAATTCTATTGTAATATTTCCGGCTACGTCCATCTCAAAAGCCATATGAATATTTCGTTTCACCAACGTACTCGTACCTTAGAGACTTTACGGTACGGTGTTCCGTTTGATTATAACCTAGACTTATTCAAAAGCGCTTTACATTTCATATCCTGTGAGATAGCTCTGCTAGAATCTATTCTTCTTTATGACCTACTTTAATGGGCCGAGTTATAATTTAGTTAACAATTAAATGCTGCAATATTTTGGGTTTTATGTAACATATGTATAGGTATTTAGTTAGTTATATGATTTATCGCTTAGACGGTTTCCAAAAAGGTGCAGGTTCAAATCCCGCTACGTTAAAATGTTTATATATTTTCTTGGGGTGCCTTAACGTTAAAACACTCTGCTTACATAGTGCATGTGGGTTTCAACCTAAAGCTAAAAAAATACAGCACAAAATAAATACCTAATAATCACGGCACAGCAATAACAAGATGCCGCAGGTGTCGCCAGTGCAGTAATTGCCCGTTAAACTCAGAAAGTCGTCAAAAGTAGTAATATTGTTTGTCTCTTTAAACAAGTTTTTATTACTTTTAGGACCTTCGTTTATTTGCCGTCGTATGCTAGGGGCAAGTCGTAAAATAAAACTTCAATACCCTTGATGATGCTCAATAGGATTAGGATTTGCTCTTAGTTGTAAAGACCTGGAACGTATAAAATATACTTATTATAAGGATAATAAAATATCTCCTGTTTGTAATAGCCTAATGTCTATAGCTTTTCTCGATAATTAGGCTACCAAAGCCTACACAAAAATGTTTTTTCAAATCGAGGAAGTAGTTCCTGAAATTGGGGCTTTATATGTATATGATGAAATAAATGGGGCGTTAAGTTTCGCTAGTCAAAATACAACGGCTCCAGAATTCCGTGGAAAGAGTTGAACGAAAGTATTAAAGCGGGAACAGAATCTTTTAATATTAGGTTCCCATTTGTGCCATACAGCTTAAAGCTAAAAATACTACTATAATATATAGATGAAATCAAAAAATATATGATAATATAGATAAGATAAAAATTGGAAACATCGAACCACGCAACACAAATAAATCGATTAAAATACAAGCAAAGATAACCAAGACTTTGAACTTTAAATTGCCATTGTATGTACCGGGCGGCAGTTTGTTCACCCGAACCCATCAATCCATGCACCTGTTGAATTTGGTTCACTGACTTCTATGACTGTTCATTGTTTTTGTGATGTAATACATTTTTTTTAAGTTTAGTAGAGTTATGCCGTAGGTTTTTTTATTTGGTTGATGAATAGTTGAGGTCATGCAGTTTAAAAAGTTATCGTGACTTTTTTTATTTGATGTATGAATATCTGAGGCAGTTCATGTCGTGTGACAGTAAACTTAACAGATTCCGCCACTCAACACGCAATGCCTCCGGAAAGTCCACCGACGAAAAAGACAATGCACTTTTCCTGGTAGACAGAGATATCTAAGGTTAATAAAATCGTTCCTTATATACGTTGTGTATTAAGTGGCGGAACTTAACGTCGCGCTTTCCTTGTTACCAGAGCGAAAAAAAAATACCCACGAGTGGAACTCGATCCTTCAATCATTGCGCTTTCTTTCAGTCTTGACGCTGTAAGTACCGCTGCGCCACGACGACGACGGTCTGGTGATTTAATTATATGTCTAGAACTAGACTTGTTATGTAAGGAATCAAACCCATAACAGTCGCGTTAACTACTTAAAGATAGTAAATATAATTAATATGCATGAATATATTTTTTATTCTTTCCCCGTTATCCACTCGCTTCCTCTAAACAAAACTAATCGAAGTTTGTTTGTCCACTGCAGTTTAGAATGCTTGGTGTGAACCGTCTCGTCTGTTTGTACATCTCACAATGTTTCGGTGTCTTTTGATTTTCCCTCTTGTCGAAAATGTTGATCTTTGTTAAATACATTAGAAAATTGGGATTTTGGTGTATTTTGGGTGGCACTTTGGGAGTACTTGGGACAACTCGTGTGTGTCAGCAATATGGCTTTGGTATTTCTCAATATTATTATCTGTCGTTTGATTTTATTTGTTTTGTTTATAATAGTAAAGATATATGAAGTGGTAGCCGCTGAACTGTAAGTGTGATGGTTGTGGATTCCATTCTCACTTGAGGGAATTAATTATTTTCATCACATAGTTCCACCACTCTACACACAATGTCTAAAAAAATCGGAAGTCTTAATAAAAGGTTCCCTATACAAATGTAGTTTTTGATAAGATTCTTGTTTATTTTTGCAAAATTAAATGTAAGTAGGTGGTTAGGGTGGTTGGATGATAATCCAAGATGGAATGGTTTTATTTACAGGGACTATACGTTTAGTGATTTATCATAATATTCTCTTGCCTTTTCTATAATGCGTTAAGGATGAGTGAAAGTAATAAAATCAATGCGCATACACTATTGTTACTAAAATAACTAGAAATATAAACTTTAATATTCGTTATGTATGCAAAGGCTTTGAAATATGAGAGCTTTTGATATTAACTTTTTGTACGAGCATATGGCGCAGATTATTTTGCCTTTTACATCCTTGCTTTTAAAGTTGATGGAAGAGCTTAAATTGAAAAATTTCATTTTCTTTTCCGATTAGAAACATCTGTAATAGAATTACGTAAAAAAATACAAGCTTTTTAATGTAGTGTTAATTGATCTTATTTGAAATTGTAATGATACTGCAATATTACAGTACATATCTATACTAATATCTATACTAATATAATAAAGCGGAAGAGTTTGTTTGTTTGTTTGTTTGAACGCTAAGATCTCTGGATCTACTGGATCGATTTACTTTGTTTTTGTTTTGTATGAAAGCTGCATTCTTTAGAAGTGCTATAGGCTATATAATATTACATTACACATATGTACTAATAAATTAAAATACTTTCTTATTTGACATGCAATTTATTCTGCCATGTTAATAACAACCGTCGTTGCTAAGCAACGGTTTGCAAAGTTTCTTAGTTGTTTTAAGAAAACGTCACCCAAAATGAAATTATATTTTTGATCTTCATCCTTATAAAAATAAATATATAATATAATATTTAATAAATATTCTTATAGTTCAAGCAGGCGTAGCCGCGTCCGGGTCCACTAGTTTTATCTATAAAATAAATGTCTATCAATAGTTTGCTTTATCAATACCTCTGTACAATAGCTAACCGCACATAAGACTGTCAATCCTGATAATAAAAGCGTATATTAAATTCTTATTCGAATAGAGTATGGTTTTGCTTTATGTATATTAATAATGTAGGCCGCTATTATACTGATGAAACCTATGATTTAAAAACTAATCATCAAATACATATTAAAGATAAAAATTATATGACAAATACAGATATATGTATATACAAAGTTAACATTTGACAGATTATTAACTAAAAGAACCTAGCCTGTGCGAGTTGGATTCGAGCACGGAGAGTTCCGTACTATTTATCTATGTATAAAAAACACGTTTATAATATGGGAGTTCAGAATTTAGAAATATGTAATATGTGAAAATTTTACCTGTCTAACTTCACGGTTAAAGGAAATCTAATAGGGAAGAAATCGTGTATTTATTAATTATTAAATTTTTATCTAAAAAATATTGTAAGGAGATCTATCGAAATCTAATTACTTTTATTTATTCAACTTCCATGCAAAAAATTTCACAGCTTATGTACTTAAGAATACTATTTACATGATTTTCCACCTACATTCCTCATTCTCAATCAGACCGTTCAAACAACGTAAAAGTAAGTACGCAGTGCGCAACAGCTATCACAGTTCACAATGGGCAATAAATCTGGCTTTATTTATCGGTTTTTGTCGTCCGAGTGTCAACCAAATATGGCATCCTAGATCGTGGCCAGGGTTCGAATACGATTGTTCTGTGTTCTCTTATACTTGTGTATATCCGTGTATAAATCAGCTTCATGCTGTTTCCTGCACACAGCAGGGTAGGCAGAGGGAAACGCAGTGTTAAGACACTCCGATCCCCACTTTCCACCGAATTCTTTAAGCATTGTGTATTGAGTGGTGGAACTCAACCACGCGCTTTGCCTCGAAACCAGAGTGAAGAAATGAAAATATATATTTTTAATAAATATTTTATTTCCTTGAGTGGAAATCGAACCCACAAGCGTCATATTTGCAATAGCACGATTGTGAACTGAACCGCGATTGTCTCATATTTGCTAATAAAACCTTCAATGTATTAAATAAACCATTTATAAGTGACGAAATATTTTTTATAGCAAAATATTTATCTTGATCGTTAACATTAAAAACATATTTGTTAGATTATGCCATTAAAATGATAGGGTTGGCAAAAATCAAGTGAATTAACGAAAATTGCTTTGATAATATTTTTTGGTATACTTAAAATAGTTTTGTTTATTATTTAATTTACCTAATAATTATATTTTTTACCAACTTCTGTATTTTTGGAATATTAGTGACAGTATCCCGATTTTACGATGAGTAGGTTACCTATAAGAATTGATTCATCTAATCTTCTTTCGGTTGAAGATCTAATCTTTCTTTTTTTGCGGGCAGTCGTGGCGCAAGGGAACAAGGTGTGACTGTAAACGCGACAGAGTCTGGGTTCGATGTCCATTAAATAAAATATTTTTTATTTTCATTTATTCACTCCGGTGACAATGCAAAGCGCGGCGTTAAATTCCTCAAGACGCCATGAATTAGGCGAAAAATGGAGAACGGGGTGTCTTAACTCTAGGTTCCCTTTACCTACCCTGCACAACGACTCCTACAATTTGCCTTCCATACTGTGTGCAGAATACAGCGTGACGCAAAAAAAAATCTTTATTTTAATTCCTCGCAAAACGATTATTGATCAACCCTAATTAATTCACTTAGCACATTGATATATAACTATGACTATTGAAGAACAAAAAGTTAAGTCGTGTGGGCCTCTTTATAAGTTTGTATTGCTTTTGTTTCTATCATAACGCCTACGTAGTTAGTTGTACGTTTTGGTAAGGTGTAATAATTTGAACCTACACTTATCAAAGGTTACTTCAGATGAGGCAATTTAAAAAAGCTGTATGTAATAAATATTAGCACTTTGCCTTAAGCTATTACAACAGGCAATTTCTTTCAACGCATTGCCCGATTTTCGAGACATTAGTGGCGGACCAAAACAGAAAAGAAAAGAATTCATACCTTCGATCATACCACTAACCTCCAAACTAATACGGTGTATAATTTTGTCAAATATTTTACATTTACTTATTACATAACAAAAGTAAAGGTTTTAAGATAAGTTTCCTAGTCTAGCCGTCTCCGACTCCTTAACCGTTACTGTTGTACCCGCCGACAAGTTAATTTCTATGCATAATTCAGTTTACAATTACAATTTATGCCTGCCCAGGAATATATATATATCCTTTATCATAACTATATTTTTAATGATATCATCGAGGCTTAGTGGGATAGTGGGTTGTCAGTTCAATCTCCACTCGGGGCAATTATTTTAATTTTTTCGCTCTAGTAGATGAACTGCGGCGTAGAGTTCCGCCTCTCAACATGTAATTTCTTGAATTTTGACAGAAAGCGGAGAAAAAATTGGTTTTAAAAAGAAATTCTCTGCTTTCCCCTACTGTACCACGCTTAAAGCCTGTAGCTAATAAAAAATATCATCAGCCAGTAAAATATACAACTTAAAAAACCTTTAAATAATGTTTTCTCATATTTAAAATTAGAAATTGCAAGTAAACTTATTTCTCGATTTCCGATTTTTACGTAATTCTATCGGTAAAGGTTTTCAAAGGTCATAGACCTAGGCAAGAAAGTGTAACTAATGGATTGCCTAGCCAACTATAATATTTTCCGGTATGAACTAAAATTAATCACACTTTTTATCTTTTACTTAGTAGTTATTTAATAAGGCGTAACACTGAAAAGTAATGTTTTTTAAGGTTCACGATATACCCGCACATAACAGGATAGGCAGAACCTGGAAACCTAATGTTACAACACTTCGATCCCATTAAGACATTTCTGTTTCCCACTTTCTACCGAATTCTGGAGGCGTTGCTTGTTGAGTAAAAAAGCTTTTAGCTTCAAACTTGAACAGTTTTCAATCAGCGAAAATTATTATGGATATGTTACCTAATACTTTTTCGTTATCAAAAACACGTAACTACAGCAAAATTTTCTAATAAGAATAGAATTACCCATAAACAGATTCGGTCACGAACCGTTAAGCCACGGTTAAAGCAGGCGTACACCGTACCCCCAGACCCACTTCCGCCTGGGAAGCGAACTCTATACCCCGAGGTTAGTCACGATGGCTGGAATTGTAGAGTGTAGCGGATTCATATTGATTTTGTATTGAAAGGTTTTTGTAGTATATAGTATATCTATGGGAGTATATAATGTACCTACAGTGTAATATTAAAGTCGTTAATGGTTTCTTTCTGAAATTCGATAGTTGTAGATTTGTTTTTAATAAGAAAAATGTAACAAAATACAATAAAGATACTCGTATACCAATAATCATTCTCTAAGAGTTAGTTAATTAGTAAGTTAATAAAATATTTAGTATTTTTATTTCATAGCTCTTTCTTTGGAAGTGTCTTAATGGGAAAGGTTTAACTTACCACTAGCCTCCTAGGTTCTCTGTCTCTGCTATATGCAGAAATAGCGTAAAGCTACAAAAAAGGATTAGTTAGCTTATTTCAACCAAGCACCGCTATTACATAAGCCCCATTCCTATTACTTAAGGCAATTCAGTGCACATCTCATTAAAGGTGCTCGCAACATTGACCGTAACAGCTCCCAGCCATACAAAGGATTGCGGGCGAGCTAATATCGTGGCCTATATATTGTGTGCCTTGTTTTATCTCTATTATAAAATAACTGTTTATTTTATATGATGGTTATTTAGTTTTAAATATTATTTATGTTTTTAAGTTATTATATGATTTTTTACCAATATTAGTTACTTATTTGATATATTATTTTAAAATTGTAATGGTATAAGAAAAGTGGAATCGCATCCGGCTACATCAATTTTTCGGCGGCAACGGCGTTGAGTTCCGCCACTCAACTTCTTAGTGTTTCAAAAATTGAGAGGGGGCTATGGATACATAGTGAAGCTAAATAAAATAGTTATTTTTGGACAAATTCACAAACAAATATGCAAATTGACTCTCCTACGCTCGTAATAAATGTTTAATAAAGATCAACTAGCACATGTTGTATCACGTTAATTTCATATCGATTTTTGTATAAAATAAATACAATACTTTGTCATATGAAACTCTGTTTTCGGTCCCCAAAGCGCTATCATGGTAAGTCTCATTCATTCTGTTCACTCATTTATTTCCCTGGTGACGTACGGATATGGCAGGTTGGATACCTTTATTATGTCTTAATTATAAGATTTTATGATTGTTTTTACAGTGTGCGTTTTATATAATATCCTACTAATATAATAAATGTAAAAAGTTTGTGAGGATGGATGTTTTTTCCACATTTATGCTATAACTAGCGGACGCGCGCAGCTTCGCTAGCTTATTTAGGGGTGAATTCTAATAAACCATGAAACATGTGTTCAATGCAATATTTTTAAGAGTCTAAATATCAAATTTTATAAAAATCGGTGGCGATTTAAAAATGTTTCCATACAAACTTTCAACCCCTTATTTGCACCCTAAGGGGAAGAATTCTAGAAAACCATGAAACATGTGTTCAATTAAATACTTTTAAGAGTCTGAATTTCAAATTTTATAAATATCGGTGCCGATTTATTTTTTTCCCATACAAACTTTCAACCCCTATTTCGCCCCTTTAGGGTTAAAATTTTTCAAAATCCCTTCTTAGTGGATGTCCAGATTACGAAAGTAAACATCTGCCCAAATTTCACGTTTCTACCATCAGCGGTTATGGCTGTGCGTGCGTCTTACCTCAGTCAATGAGGACAAGTCCTTTTATATATATAGATTCTACTAATATTATAAATGTAAAAGTTTGCGAGGATGGAGGTTTTTTCCACATTTATG
The DNA here is from genome assembly GCA_000313835.2 of Heliconius melpomene melpomene. Lineage (NCBI taxonomy): Eukaryota > Metazoa > Arthropoda > Insecta > Lepidoptera > Nymphalidae > Heliconius > Heliconius melpomene. Next base: position 54,943 of record HE671840.1, read on the forward strand.
CTATAATTATTCAACACATTTAGATTAATCTTTACAGTAATATTAGCAATAGCATAATATAGCAAACAGAATATAACGCATAGGCTACAATATACCCACAAATGTAAAGATTTGGTATAATTACAGAGTAACTTAACACTAGGTTCCCTTTGTCTAGGACAGACATGCGGGAAAAGAATATGATTGTTTTGCTTTTTTTTGTTTTACCCATATATTTTAGATGATATATATTTTTATTATTTTCCTCTTAGCAACGTGACAGCAAAATTAGGTTTTGATAACGGTAGAGTATACAACAATTATTTCGCAAAATATGTTGAGATGTACCTTTGGTCACACGTTCTACCCTCGTCACCTTGATCATAGGGCTTGTAATATTAATATTTATGAAATTTTATTGAAGACATGATTTATGTAATATAATGTTATATTAATATTAAAAATATAATCTTCCTGAACACATCAATAAATTTATTTTGTGTTAATATGTTATAGGAGTTTGTAGGTATAATACATATTCATATATTTAATCTACATACAAACAATTCAGTAACTAATAAATGTAATTATTTTTAATATTTACCTCATTTGCCGAGGTATAGAGGCCTATAGGTAGATAATACTTACATTATTCTACTCGCCAATTACCGCGCCTTAAAAGAATACTTAAAAGAATTCCATTCAAAAGAACCCACAATCAGTTCTGTTAAATATCTCCCAACTCGCTGCGCTACATAGGCACATTTTAAATTAATATATTTTTCCACTAGTATCGCCGATTATATTTATAAGAGCAAAGAACAAAGACAACCACTTTCTAAGATATTTTAATGAATCTGGAATTCACAATAAAAAATAATAAAAAACTAATTATGTAATTCCATCCATTAACAACTTAGCACTTTAATGATTTCTCACAGAATATTCCTACACGTTTTTAGCTATCGATACCTACATTAGATTGCGCCGGCGCACCATTCCTTACTGTCTAGAAACTAGTTCAGTTCCCATAGTGTTTCCAATAATAAATCACCTTAACATCGTTATCTCTATGGTATTTATTTTATCTCCCATAAAGCAGAAAATCCTACGAGAAGCCTCAACTGGTACTAAATGACTGTTTATTATTAATTTAATTGCGTTAAAATACGCTCGTATTTCCTACGTTTAAATTTTTCATATGAAATGTATTTTAAATTGGTTTCAGAAATATGCAATTATAAAGTGTTATAATTTTATTTTCATTTTAGTGGTCTTAACAGTTCTTTTTAATGAAAAATAATTTCCTTTTAGTCATATTGCGTGTTTTATTAATAAATATTAATATTTATCATAGTTATATTTTTTTTACTATCACACTGGAACTCCCATATACATACATATATAGCAGGAAATGCTATTATCGAGACATTTCGTTACACTCTCTTCTGCTTAATGTCTCACTTTGTCTTGTTGCGAGAACGGAGAAATCAAAATAACTCATTTTCCCAAGCCAGACTCGGTATCCGCTGGACAACGACGGCCCCCAAGAATGTTTTTTTTAAATTAACGACGCTTTTATTAAAAAATAGTATTCTTATTATACTTTTAAAAATATATCTAGTTAGAAACATATTAGAGGTAATATGGCATTTGACATTGAAGTTAACGATTCCTCTCTCTATCGTTGTACAAAGCGTTCTTTGTTCCAATAGTGTGTAAAGATGAGATTAGTTCCAATCGTTCAAGTTTATATCTGACACTACCATCTCGCTTTACTGTGGACTGTTATCCTACTGTCTTGAAAAGGAAGTTATGTTATTTTTAACTTGATGTTAATACATGCCGTTCTCCATTTTCCGCCTAATTTTTGTTATGTGTTTGTTGGCGTAACTAAATGCTAGGATTCCTTTAACTAGGTTCAGGTTATGAAAATAATGTTATATTTAAAACACCATGAATTTATTCATATACATAAAAATAACATACGTATGGGGTAACGATGATAATCTATACTAATATAATAAAGCGGAAGAGTTTGTTTGTTTGTTTGTTTGTTTGTTTGTTTGTTTGTTTGTTTGTTTGTTTGTTTGTTTGTTTGAACGCTAAGATCTCTGGATCTACTGGATCGATTTACTTTGTTTTTCTTTTGTATGAAAGCTGCATTCTTCAGAAGTGCTATAGGCTATATAATATTACATTATACATATATTCTAATAAATTAAAATACTTTCTAATTTGACATGCAATTTATTCTGCCATGTTAATAACAAACGTTGTCGCTACGCGACCGCGTTCGTTACCGCGACATTTTGATATTCATCCTTATGAAAATAAATATAATAGTCACTTTAGCATTTCATCTAGATTGAAATTATATTTCTATAGAAATTATATTCTTATATTTCAAGCAGGCGTAGCCGCGTCCGGGTCCGCTAGTAAAATAATAAAATTGTATACTTGAAAAAATAATAATATATAGGTAAAAAAAATTATAAAGCATTGATTTTTTTTATAACATGAAAATAAGCCTCAAAATAACGACGCTAAAAATCAATTACATTTACCCTGTAGAATGAAAGAGAACGTTTTAAAATTTGCGCAGTGATCTACTGCATAAGTGCATACTGCAAAGCTACATATTAATTAATAGAAAAATACTTATGCAGTAACTTTAATTTATTAAAGTACTTATATTATTTTCTTTGAACATTATATTTCCATTCACATAATTCATCTGCAGTGAATTAAAAGATTAAAATAATCTCAAAAGAGATATTATTCGCCTGTATGCGTGTATTTTAATATTTAAAATTTGAATATTCATAGAGAATGTTATAACAGTTATTGTTCAAACATAGGTAGGTTTAAAAAATATTAATTCATTATAATATTTTGTTTTTAAAATTTAAATATTAAATTACAATAATTTCTCTATATTTAGATTTTGATGTTTTTTTAAGTGCACATAGCTGGGTAGGCAAAGAGAACCTGGAAACCTAGTGTTAAGATATCCATTAAGATACTTCCGTTCTTCACTTTCCGTTAAACTGTAGAGTGGAGTGGTATATTTTTTCTATTCGTTAAGCCTTGACGTGGTTAAAGGTTCTCACTTTTCTCCTATTATACATAAGAAACGTATTATGGGAGCCATATGTTTGGTTAAATCATTTTCCAAAACTAATATTAGGCTATGAGGTGAAACGACGTCAAACGTTAAAAGTTTTATTGAATAAAGCGTGAGTTAAGTTTAAGTTATAGTTTTAAAAAAATATCTTTGTTCTATCAAAATTTTCTTAAGTTTGCTTTTATATCTAAAACTGCACTAAAATATGCACAAGAAACTTAGCGATGGAATTTTTGAGATGGAACTTCCAATAAACAATAAAATGTTTACTTGAAAATTTTAAGTTGCTGGTTTTAAAATACAACATTTTATATCAAAAGGAAAATATATATAAAAGTATTCAAATGTTGTTTGAAGTAACCAATAATCAAAGTGCACTCAACGCTGGTTGCGTTTCTTTATACTAAAGTTATTGAATTACTCGCTTTGACCATGGACTTATAAGATTAAATAATTTACTTGTTTTTTTACTTATTACATAAAAAATATAAAATTAATAAATATTTAAAAAAAATGTATTTTAAACTATATTTTTATCATTATTAAGCATATAGCTAGAAAATATTATAAGTAACTTTTCATTATTTTTATCGACATTTTTGTAAAGCACTGTTGTAGATTTCTGAACTATCTGACGTCAAACAAGAAGGGGTTATTAATTCAACTATATCTGCGAATATAAGGGATTTTATGTTGTCATTTAGTATATAAGCATCAATCATTACGTTCGTTAATTTTTCTTTAATCATCTTTATTTTGAAATAAATATAAAATTTCTACGTTTTAGTTTTTGCTTAAGTTTGTGGTTATAGATATAGTTTTGATGACGTTTTTAGTTTTTTTTAACACCATGTATATATTTGTAAAGGTAATTTTATTTAATAATATGAACTTTATACAAATTACGTTAAGGAAGTGGAAAAATAAATACCATTTATTAATATTCATGTATATTTAACTTCACAGTGTCAATAATAATAATTATTACATTTATTTTTAGTATCACAGTTCAAAAACTTTATCAATACAATGAGTCAATCAATGATACATAGGTATTCTTAAAACTAATAATTTTAAAGAGTGTAATTAATGTAAATTACACCTTATAGAATTCGTGCGGTTGATATTTTAAAAATTTGGAATTAATTATTTTGTTTTCGTCAGTTTATTTATATGTATAAAGTGGTCGTATTTCATTTAATAAACTTTATTCTTCATTTAAAAAGTGGTCAGCTTAAACTTATACTTTAGGTTTTTGTTTTTTTTTGTAATATTATATTGTTCTTCCTTAAATAAGCTGAGGCCACCATAAATTTATTGTTAAAATACGTTTTTTTATTTAATTTAATAATAATGTTAATAAAAAAATAACCCTTAACTAAAATTGCTACTAAGCCCCAAAAGATTTATTTCTGAAAATAACTCTGGTGCTGTTTTGCTTTCACTTGCACTAAATTAAAAAAAATACCAATTACAAAAAGAAATAAATTATACATTTTTTACTTAAATAAATTAATTTCAACATCCAAATACTATTTACATAAACTAAATACATCATTGTGATTAAATTACACTTCCTTCCTCAAGAATTTTGTTTATTTCAAAAATGCCACACGTAGTATCTACATACTAAATGCTAAAAAAATTACGACCCCCCATTGATCCAGAAATATGAAGAAAGCTCTTTAGTATACATAATTAGATACATACACCGCAATGACACATCAAAATGATGAAAAGAAGATTGAAGAAGAACATAAAATAACACAGTTAGGTAAACATATTATTTAAAAAGCACATTGTTGATTAAGATATCTATCTATACAAGTTTCGTAGTAAAATGTTGATTTATAATAGTACGAGTAGGTACAAACGCTGTGAAATAGAAACTGTTACAATATACAATAAATCCATATTTTTTTATGTCCACCTACGTTACTAAGAGAGAATATCCTATTTCACAGCCACTTTACTGCTACCTGTAACAATAATAATTATTAATCTTATTAATAATTCCATTGATGAAATTTAAATTGCGTTATAATTGGCAATTATTTTTATGATTTATTTTTCTCTTTATTAAAATTTATGCTTTTATGCACTATTTGTACTAAGACTATAATAAAAACGTTTTATCCTTATTATTAAAAACATAAAAACACTATGTAATATAAGGTGTTGCCATTGTAAAATATTGTTCCGGCAGTTGGGGTCTAGCTGGAAAATTGTTTACTATTCATATTTAGGGGCAAGGTAACATGGTGCTGACTGTACATTTTTCATGGGGGTTTCAAAACATACTGAGGAAACTTTTTCCTGCTAAGAATATAACCAATGTTGTTTATTTTTGCCATTGTAGCCTTATTTTTTAAACAATATACTTTTAATTACCTGTACAGACAGTTTTAATTAACTCGTATAACAATAGATTAAACTGAAATGTATTTTTGTCTACGCGAAGATAAAGAAGATTAAAATTCTCGTAGCTCAAAAATATTTTTATTTGTATTGCTTATTAATAAACGCTATACTCCTTGCAAATTTTAAATATTTATTTTAATAATAATAATATTATGTATTTAAATACTATGTGGGACTTGTCGAATATAGGTGTACGTTGAGCTAGCGAAATATCTCGCAAACTATATTTTGTACAAGAAAATATTCTAAGGCCAAAACAATTAGGCGACTATCTCCTACCTAATATTAAATTATGACCAAATCAATTACATAGAAATTTGTAATATTCCCTTACCTCGGATATACGGCGTGGACATCAGGACGTACTGGTATGTGTGTGGGTATACGAGCATGAGCATGAGGAGACATGGCGGCTGCGTTAATCGCCCGGATCTTTGCCCGCAGACGTTCATAGTGCTCTGGCTGATATTGTGCAGCTATAGTTACTGCACCTCCAGAATACTAACAAAACAAAACTCTATGTCAAAAATATATTACTTACTATTCTTCTTCTACCTACCTGCTAAATGCAAGATATAGCGTGAAGCTCAAATAAATAACCATGAATTTTATCCTGATATAGATAGCAATGATTTAGCGAGTTTTGTCCATAATCGAATCAAATGGGCGATGTAAGTTAAATAGCCCACTAGCCCACTACACCATTATGCTGAGAAGATATAATAAAACAGGCAATCTACACAGCTGTGTCCACGTTATTAGGTTTTACGAGATAAACCTTATTTTCTTTTATATAACGTTGGTCTAAAATATATTCCATTTACGTAAAATCTATTAAAGTATTTAGCCCTTAAATTCTGTTGTTACAATTATTCTTATCTTCTTAATATTACTATAATATAAAAATTATAATTAAATTTTATATGGGAAATGCACGTTTTATTTATTAAATAATCATTGACAATAATTGCTTCAATATTGGCAAGCCACAGTTTATAGGACAAACTGTCGTTTAATACAGTTGAAATAATTGGTTCTTCTGTAAATTGAATCGTAGCGAGTATTTTTTGAAAGAATTAATATTTGCGTTCCAATCAACGCATGTCAATCAAATCAAAAGGTAGCAAACTAAAATAACAGCAGTGAAACGTGAAACATAGATAGTTTAGCATTTAAGTTCATTTCAGTGGAAAACATACTTTTGATTTTAAAAATATTTGAAATTGTGGTTTGTAGGAGGATTTGAAATTTATCTATTTGGAATTCCAAATAATGTTTAAAGAAAAAAATTAGGTATTTAATATTTTTTAGTGGCACACTATCACTATCCCATATTTAACAGAGTAGGCAGAGAAAACCTAGTGTTAAGACAGCAGAGCGAAGAAAATGGAAATATTAAATATTTAATTTCCTCGAGTAGGAATCAAACCCACAACCTGTCGCGTTTATAGTCACACTGTGCTCTGCGCCACGACTTGCCTCAAAGATAAGCTATCACCTATTTATATCATTTGTAATAAATAAAACAATTTTTCTTTTATCAATACCTTTAAAGCCGCTGCTGCCTGTTCGTGTGTCGCTCGAGTGAGATCCCTTCCATCTACACTTAATATTCTGTCACCCCTATGTAAAAGTCCATACGCTGCCCCTTCAGAAGACACTCCGGACACGAACACTCCACAAGTATCCTCGTCCCCACCATTACTCCCCTCTACTTCGCCACCCAACCCGCCGACAATGTCCATTCCTAATCTCGAACCCGTCCGTACCAGACGAACCATGCGCACACATCTGCATAAGAATAATACATTGATTAATCAATCAGCTGTATCCCGTGTATATGAGAGTAAGCAAAGGAAACCTAGTGTTTAGACACTCTGTTCCGTACTTTCCGTCGATTTTTTCGAAACTATATATGGGCTTTTTCCTTGGCGCTAGAGTGGAACCCAGAACCGTCGCGTTACAGTCACACACCTGTGCTCCTGTGCCAGTCAGGCCTCAACACAATATATTAATTAAATACTTTCAATACAACACATTACGTTAATTGTAGGCGCTTGTTACATTTGCATCCAATTATGCTCTGATAACGGATCAATTGTGAACCATATAACAAAAGCGAAACTAACATTGAATGAAAAATGCAAGTAATAAAAATAAACAATGGGTTGCGGTTCAATTATGTTTTTTTTTGCAATACTTTTATACATTCAACTCAAAAGTATAGTGAGGTCGTAACGGCGTAGTGGCACAAGCGTGTGACTGTAAACGCGACGGTTATGGGTTCGATTCTCACTCGGAGGAATGAATTATTATTTATTCATATTTTTATTTTTGCATTAGTAATAAGTAGAAGCGCGGAATTAAGTTCTGCCACTCAACACGCCATGCTTCGAAAATTTGGTGGACAGTGGAACTAACCACCAGATCACCTCTGCTTACGCTGCTATGTGCGGGATACAGCGTGAAGCTATATCCCGCATAAAAAAAGCTCGAAATACTAAATCTAACAATAAAAACGTAGTACCAGAGTAGGTACGAGTATGTGTGTAATGATGCAGCTAACATAAATGTTTTTCTTACTTACTTTCCAGTTTCGTTGATTACAAAAGAGTCTAGACATCGCGTCCTCATCTCCATTTATTCATTCTATGGACATATTCATTCTGCGTAATATTACGCTCGTTCATTTTATAACATAAATTAATTAATATTTTTACTTCCAATATATGTAGATTTAATTTCGCTACCATTAAAATTACAGTAGTATTTAAATTTTGTTATATTTTTAATTACTTACATATTTAAATACAGTAGAAACTCGATTAACCGGACTAATTGTAATCGTAAGTCATTCGGATAATCGAAAATCCGGATTACCAAATGTATGAAGAAAAGCTGGTTTGGTGCAAATGTAGCACAAAATTGTTATATGTCTATTAAAAATTTACGTACATAGAAATTTTCTTAGGTTTAATCGTAGTAAGTTGTATAAAATAATTATCGCGGTTGATGGTCCGGATAATGGCGAATCCGTATAACTGTGGGCCGGATAATCAAGTTTGTATTGTAATGGTAAAAGTGAATAGTCTTGATACAATATAGCTATTATTATCACCAATAATAAATAGCAACTTATTCAAAACAATGTAATAAATATGTGATAATAGCATCATATTGTATATTTTGTATATTTTATGAGTAACAGAATACAAGTAGTATTTAAACTAAGAATACATATATATATTGAATAGGTGCCAATATACATTCCGTTGCAACAAAACGTGAGTTGCATTATAAAAATACCTTGGTATTTTATTGAGCTCCTCTTCTGAAAGGTCGTGAAGCGTCGAGCACGACGTCGCTTGAGTTCTCGCTGCAAATATATTATTTTAAGTTGCCCTTGTGAAAATAGAAGATTTTAAAATAATAATTCGATGATGATTTTTATATAAATTACAATATTGCTTTATCTTGAAATATCTATAATATTGTTTTAAAATTCATGCGGGATTTCTTTTCTCTTCGTTTTGAACCCGAAGATATATTTATTTTAGTAATAATGGTGCTTTTACATTCTGATTAGATAAAAAAGCAGTAATAATAATATATTTATTATAATAGTAATATCAATTATATCATCATAAAAATAATTAGGTGCATTCAATAAAGAGGCTTACATATAAAATACATGAATATTACACAACAATGCGATGATACAAAACAACATGAAATGAATAAAATGAATTAGTATTCGATCAACATCGAAAGCTAATTTTATAATTCTCATTTACATATGACATTGTTGTATTTTTGTATAATATTTTTGCATTTCGGAATTCGCTACCACAAAAGGAAGAAAATTATAGGATAACCTTGTTGTTCGTCTATCTGTATGTCAAAGACCAAAAGCTAAAATTAATATCAAATATCTAGCTTTACGATCCTTTGGAGTACAGAAAACAATTTAGCTTTTAAATCAACGCAATCGAAATATATGAACGATATATGTAATTTACTGTGCAATCAAAACGCATAAGATACTTCCTGTAGATCTACAACTGGTAAAAGTAAAAGTTACACGCAAAAGAAAAATATAATAAGACAGAAATTCCAACATACGTAGATGTCAGACATTACTGTAGATACTGTTTCTCTTTACGTTCGGATTTCGTTGTGTTTGAGTAGTGTCTATTTGAAAGTGTACGGAAATTTTGTCCGAATTGTTCACTCACAAGTTGTTGATAATATAATACGTTTATAGTGCGCGGTGCGCTGTATTCAAAATGTCAAACTTGTTCGGAAACTTTTCAATTACACAAGACACTTGGACACAGTGTTCACATAGCGGCAGACATTAATTTTTGTGTCACAATAAATTTTGCTTGTACAGAAACATATAATATAGAAACCTTCGATGTATACATTAAGTGTATAGTGTCCCTGTATAGTGTCCTAGTGTATTCGTACCATTACATTAGACTACTTTTATATATATAGATGTCGCGTTTCTGTTGACCTACAAATATGAAAATGGTACAAAACCCTTGGAAGATGGATGGAAAGACCAACTTGCAGTTTTTTAAAATTTACAAATCTAAAACATTCGTTACAAGGTAAATAAAGAAAACGAATATTTCAATGGATTTTCGTCTCACTAGTTTTGTATGGCTACAACTCGAAAGGGCGCTTTATCTGAGCAAAATCGATATACAGTTTTAAAAGCTCTTTTATTAACACGTTCAAATCCGTCAAGTGCACATCCACTTTCTGTAAAAACTCACATACGTTTCTGAATAACCAATTTGTTTTAAACGTCAAAATGATATCTTTTAAAAAACTGACTATAAGTAAACCATTGCCGATTTTTCTTAATATTTATAAGTCACTTACGAATTAACTCGAATTTATTATGAAAACTGAAATGTCCAAAATTGTACTAGTTATATAATTGATTAAATATAATTCAAATATGGCATATATTAATGGGTACTTACTTGAATATAATGGCGCAGTGCGGGCGACTGGTGGAATAGATCCAGCAGCTGGTAATACTACGAGGGTCACGTGGTCGCCTGTACTTCGCAATGCAGCTACAGCCATTGCGTGAGTCACCCCTATTAATGGGGTTTCAATTCCCTGAATACAAAATTTCTTTATAAAAGACATTTTGATATATTTTTTTGTCATATTCACATTCTGTAATATAATGTAGAAAGGAAAACATAAAATTAAAACGAAAATACAAAATAATCGTTAAATATTGTATATTAAAATAATAGTAGAAAAGAGTGAAACTATCCAAAGCGAGATTAAAACAATATTAAAATATATTAATTAAACATCGATGTTTATTAGGAAAAATCGATACACATATAACATTCCTTCCGTTAATTAACGTTCAAACAACACGTGTGCGCTAGCTACGTGTACTTGTAACGTTTCCTCCTGAGTGCACTCGACTGATTTAATCGATTCGCACGAATATACGCCCAATTCTCATTCCAACAATCCCTTCACATGACTATAAATTGGGGTAAAGTTTTGTGGGCGTCAGCCAAAATATCCTTTAGTAATTCAAATTAATGTGAATAACTAGAACAATTAATTATAATCAAACGAGTTATATTCTCTCTAAAATTGTTATGTTTATAGTTATTTATGATAAAATCCAATATATACAAGTATGGAATTCTATACTAATATTTTAAATGTGAAAACTTATGAGGATGGATGTTTGTTTCATTTTTACATACAAAAATTACAGAAAATAGCAGAGAAGAAGCAGTTACAAAAGAAGCATTAAGTTTAAGCGAACTTAAGAAGATATTTAAAGATACTTACATTAATATCTCTAACAGCTAATATTTTATCTCCTAATTTTAATCTGCCATCATGATGAGCAGCTCCCCCGATGGCGATGTGTGATATAAAAATGCCTTCTCCTCCCGCGGCGTCGTCAGCTCCGCCGGCGATGCCCAAGCCTAAACCTCTCGCCCCTCGGCATAGCGTTACAACCATTGGTCTACGAGCTCTTCTAACTCTCTGTTAAACAGAATTTAAAGCTTAAAATATTTTTGATTATAAACAAATCAGTAATACAAAAATAGATTTTGATATTTTTTTACATTCATATTTTAAAAATCTTTCAAATTATTATTTTACTACGTCAAGAGTATCATCATAGTTAATTCTGTTTCTAAAACTAACTAATCTTACGACGTTCCCAGCCTTTTGTAATGCGTCAACGGCAACTGAATGTGGGGCGCCCTCCACCGAGGTATCGTTGACCTAATAAAGTAATAATAGAAATGAGCAAGACGTAAGCGTAGTTAATTAAAAGAACGAACATAAGTGACTATAATTTATACAAAACTAGTTCGAAACAAACTTTTTAATACAAATTAAGTTTGAGAAACGCCTTCACAGACCGTAGCAAACAAATTAAGCTAATTTCGTTGTACAGTTTTGAAAAAGGTCTTGGACATTCGCCAAATCAGTTTAAGCGAATAGTTTAACTTCTTTATACAAAGGACAGATCAGATTGCGACGGAAGCTGATTAATGATTGCCTACGAATGGTGTTTAAATGCATTCTCTTTGTCTATGATGATAGATACAGTTGTAGTATTTAACATTTTTCTTAAAGGTTCTTTTTAAATAACAAGAAGCGCAAATAATTCTGTTTTTTTTTTCAGCTTCAGGCTGTATTTCGCAAACAGCGGAGGGAACCTGAGAAGTTAGTTTTTGGACACTCCGTCCCTATAAAGACACTTCTGTTTTCCACTTTCCGCCGAATTCTGAAGGTAAGAAAGTAGGGAGCGGAGTGCCTTAACACTAGCCTCCTACCTACTCTGCTACATGTGGCGTCAAAGCATAAAAAAAGAACAAATCTAAAAGTTACGAAAAGGTAGGCGTATTTAATGGCTCGGTATAATTATCTGGCACCATTTGCATAAGCCTCATTGTTAGACAACAACTCATAAATGCGTATAATTTTTAAAGTTTGTCTGAAAATGTTTAAGTAGTAAAATAAAGCGTAAAATTTCCTGCAAAATTTCTTACCGCGTCAGTGAGAAAGTTTTGAAATTTGACTTAAGAGAGTTTTATAGCGGCATTTAAACTACGAGAAAAAGCTTATTAATATTTATGTCGGTAGCTCATTGCAAGTCATTGATTCTTCTTTTCAGTTTAATATTTTTACATTATTTGAAATTAAATGGTACAAAGTATAAAACTTATATATATCAGATAAATATAAAAATACAGGTAATGGTAAAAATACGTATTTAATTAAACCTTTTTTTGTATTGAAATATTTATAATTTGATATATAGATACAATTTTACAGTCTAACGTTTTGAACACAATATCAAGAGCGTAATATTCCAAAATACTATTAAATTCCACAAGAATTAAAAAAAAATCCTATTTACTTCCATTCAAATAGAAACAGTGATATTAAATCTTGCATAATCTTGCACCCAAGACTATGTCTTTAATGTATTTCCTGCATAAGTGGAGAGACATTTAAAAATAGAGTTATGACTCCATTCTCTAATTTTCCTTCGAATTTTGAATAATAGTTTATGACAAGAAATATATTTACCTGCAAAAGTATATCTCCAGTTTGTAAGCGTCCATCGGCATTGGCAGCTCCGCTAGATGCTATTCTAGTTATGCTGATGTCCCCACCACTCTCACTACCTGCTATACTAAGACCTAGGCCGTTAGCTCCTCGTTCAAGAGCAACATCTGTCGTTTCCCACACCTCATCCGGATTTGATGTACTGTGCTGCATTAGATACTGTTAGAGGAATAATGAATCGGTATTGTAATTAGTTCATATGTTCAGTTATAGTTCGGTCTTGTAGAATATCAATTTTACGATATTTTTTTAAGCTTTATCAAAATTTTAAGTAAAATCAGCTTTTTTAGTATAAGAATATATAGAAATTGAAAATTCATTTATTATTTATTCCTGTTTATCTAACTAATACTAAACATGTTGGTAAAGTAATATAAGAATACTTTTTGTTCTTTAATCCTTACGTGTTGAGTGGTGGAACTTAACGCCGCGTTTTGCCTCGTTACCAGAGCGAGGAAATGAGAGTGTTAAATATTTTATTTCTTCGAGAGGTAATCGAACCTACGACCACTGGTAATGTAAAAATGTTAACTATATTGTACATTGCCTTTACGTTGTGCTTTTAATAATATACATTTAATTAAATAACCGACTCAATTATTTTAATAAAAATAGACCAACTATTTTCCTCTAGATTGGTTTTTATCGATCATCACTGGCGTACTGGGTACGTTACCCGTTGACATAATTAGCGAATGAACTAGGTAAATCACGTACTTTGAAATAATTATAATGGCACACATCATTAATTGTGAAATTTTCAATAATGTCATTATTCTTGAAATTTTTTGAACTATTATATCTCGACTAACCTATATGAATATACAGTTGCGTCACTAATTAGTGGCTTTTTATTTGTATTTTATAATTGTAATTTATTTGTCATTTTCATGTTCATTATATCATCACGCAGAATATCATAATATTTGAATAATATCTTTAGTTTCTTGCAATGTTTTCACATTAGGTTCCCTCTGCCTACCCCTATATATGCGGGATACAGCGTGAATATAACAAATAAAAATGAAAAAAATATTGAAATTGATTTTAAAGCGACCAATATAGCTTTTTTAAGGTCTAAACATTTATTATTTATTTTTTTAATAAAAACATAACTTTAAATCAACTGACATTATCTATTACATTAATTATCGAACTAAAACAGTGCTTCGAGTTTCCTATCATGTATATTTTTACCAAAATGGTACATTCAGTAAATAAGTGACAGTATTACAGTACCTGGAAGCTTCCTGTGACTTTCTGCCCTATTTCCGGACTTAGCGTCGATGGTTCACGCCCGCTCTCGTAGTTGCTAACGTTCGCTGCAAATAAAAAACGATGTCACAAAACGGAATATCTTGTTGTTTTAGAAGGTAGTTTGTAAATATTGATTTATATAACAAAAAACAATATATTTTCATTGAATTTTGCCATGTTTTTTTATATATATTTTTAGGGTTCCGTACTTTTTAAGGAAAAAAGAAAAAAAAAATTACATACTCAGATCTACGGCCCCATGATTTCCTGGTAAAAAACATATTTTTGTATATATACTTAGAAAGAAGACATGAGAAAAAAAAGCCTAGCATCTACAGTAGTATGTATATGTTCATAAAAAACTTGTTGGGAAAACTATACATTTGTTGTTAAATATAGAAAAAAATAGCCTTAAAAGGGTGCCAAAGTTTGGCAAAATTGACAATATTATTGATAAGTTATCAGTCTGTTAAGTCATATACTTATACAAAATTCCGTACTTTTAGATATACTTAATCTGATGTGTAACTAGTGTTTCCTTTCAAAGTAGATTTCGATCGTAGATATCAAAGCAAAGAAAAGAAACCTCTAGGTATTTGATATTGAAAGACAAAAACATGTCCACTACGTTCTTTATATATAAACGAAGTAAAACATCACATTATTCCCAAATGAATTTTCTAAGTATAAGTTAAAACAAAATTTAAATAGCTCTTATATATATTCTTTTTGTTCTAAAGATCAATATCTGTCGGTCAGTCTTACTTCCTCTAGGGAAATATAGTACTGTCTTCTGAGCGCTAGCTTTTTTCATTTTATTTTAATTCAACTTGAGTCCGTAACTCTAGGCTAGAATATTTCTTTTACGTATGCATAAAAAGCCGATAGAATTATTTAGGAGAAAATGTTCACTGAATATGAAAAACGTTAGTTCGCGTATGTAAATTCAAATCGATTGTTTCCCATGTTTGTTTTCAATTGTTGTACCATATGTAGGCAAATATCAATATGGAAAGGTAAAATGAAATGCGGATTGTTTTCAATACTTACAAGCTACATTAAGCTACGAGCGAGGTTTGATAATATTCTTATTATACGTTCTATGTACGTATGTCTATAACAAAAATGAAATAGCTAAATAATACTAGTTAAAATTTCTAGGCATCAGCTAATTAGTTTTAAAAGCACTATATTATACTTTATAGTATATGGGAAACAGAGTGTCTTAACTCTAGGTTCCCTTTGTCTACATATATGTCTATAATGAGTTATATTAGATATACTTATATCCTGAAGAAGTTTGTTTAATTAAAGTTGTCGTTTACAATAAAATATAATAAATAAGCTTATAAATTGTTTTCATCGTGAAGTTTGTTAACAAGAGACAAAAGAAAGTCATTTCAACCAAATTGGGTTTCAAGATTAATATACACAAACATACATATCTTCAATCGAATAATTAGTAGATTTTATTTTAATTTAGATATAATTAAATTGTTTTATAGAGAGTTATTCTCTATAAAACAATGTAATTATCTGAAAAATAGAAAAGATTAATTTTAGCCCTGACTGTAACTTGATTTTATTGTGATTTTAATTTAGACACGGGGCATGATAGCAAAAGAATTAAGAATAAAGGACCCCTAGCACTAACAAGACACTCTGTTCCCATTAAGACACCTTCGTTCCCACTTCCCCCCGAATTCTGGTGGAACTCAATGCCGCGCTTCGCCTCGTTACAAGTGAGAATCGAACCCACAACCTGTCGTGCTTACAGTCATACCACTGAAGCCTACCATGACATAGCCTCTGACTCATCTATTCTATTGAATGCAATATTTAAAACATAATTTGTAATTGTATTAAGTAACCCAATATATAAAGGAAAGCTTCGACGTTTGTGGTGATAAGCTTTCAAAGCACGGTACAAAATTTACATATTATGAACAAGAAATTATACAACAGTTCACTTTGATGTTCCCGTAGGCCTCGATTCAAGATTAAAATATTTTAAATACTTAAACTTGCTATATTTGTTCTTCTTCGGTATTCGGTTTAATTAAACCAAACGGTCCAAAGAGAATGTGATTCTAACTCTGAGTAAATAATGATTTGTAAATGTTACAAAGCTTTTATAAAAGCTGTAAAATAATTATTTTTCATAATCCCCCCAACAAAAAAGATCTTATTGATAAATAGTAAAAGCTTTTTTAAAATTTATAGAAGAGTTCATTGTAAAAGATAAATCCCCAAGTGTGATTAAGTTCAAAACATTTATAAAGATTTACTTTAAAATGGTAAAAGACAAAACTAATCAAAATATCATTTTTATCTCGTTAGAAGTTAGCGACCCGCTTGCGGCTTCGTCTGCTTGAATACAATTACAGCCTATACAATTATTTGTGTGCTCACCTGCATTAGTTTCGTAATATAATAACATTACAGTGTCAATACATTGTAAACAAAAGATTCAACCAATTTTATAAAATAGTTATTTTTTACAAATACTTTATATTGTCACATTTTTTTTATTTATGAACTGATTTAAATGAAATAAACACTAAAACGTTAAGGGAAGTTTGCCAAAATATTAAAGTGAAAATTGTTTTTAAATCGGCGGTATAAATAAGTCGTTACTGAGATTAGCGTTTATAACCGCACAATAAAACAAACAAACAAAAATAAAATGGTTATGGGGTCTATTGCATAGATAAATAGCCCTTATAGTAGATTTTCCCATCTACTTTCTATATATAGATATACATGGACTTATTCTTATATATATAAATGATTTAGTCTTATATATAAATATCAATTTTAAATATTTTGAACTGGAGCCAACTCTTTTTAATCAATTAGAAATTCTATTTACGTACAACCAATTTTATCTCATCTAAAATTGAAAGGCTTAAGGTAATATAGCTATTGAAAATTGAAAGCTTTTTAATTCATTGATAAATTTACAAAACGCTTGTTTTTGTTTATATTTCACAGTTGACCTTATAACGAGTATTTAATACATACAAGTCTTTTTTTTTCTGCATTAGCGTAAGCAGAGAGAGCCTAGTGTAAATCACTCCCTCTGCTTCTTTCTTTCCGCCAAATACTAGAGGCATTGCGTGTTGAGTAGCAGAACTACACGCCGCGCTTTGCCTCGACACCAGAGAGACTAAATGAATATATTGAATATTTAATTCTTTGGGTGGGAATCCATCAACCTGTCGCGATTGTTCTCATACTACTTAATGTATAACTAAACTAACTATTGAGGTAATTACGGCAACACCGTTACTTTACTTCCAGTTCAAATCGAACACTAAATAAATAGATTAAAAAAAGTAAAAATGAATAACTTACATTCTTCTTTGATTTGCAATTCTATTTTGTCTAAATCCTCTAAATCATCATCATCGAAGTCAGTTTGCACAGTGGCGTCGCGGGTGTACTGTTGTAACGCGATGACATCAAACGGGGCCCGTTCATCAGGGCTAGGACACTCCGTGCTCGTCGCTTGCTCCTCGAGGCACTGTGAGCTCGAAGCTCTCGAATTTCTTCTACATCTGACATCCTGCGTTTCCAGGCGAGCATGCTTGCAAGCTGTGCACCCGCATAAAGACCCGCGTACCCGCAGCAGCCACACTAGCCCGAACAGCGCCATCCACGTGCTCATGCTGTGTTCATCACCACTATCACATTTCACTGACACTTACACATTATATTTGTTCTATGTACACATTATATTTGGATTTTAATTCCCCATTGTTTTTTTTTTTATAAAAGACTAGACTGTAATAAATATAACATTTAGATCATAATATACGAAAATTATATGAAAATAACTAGGAAAATATCTTAAAAAAACAGAGCTAGAAATTAAATCTTATTTTAGGAATGGTAAAGTTCCGAAGGTATAAATGTCACAGGCGTCTCTATAAAATGATTAATGGCCCCTATAAATTGTTACCCCGTCATATCGATAGCAGTGCTTAAAATGAAAGAACTCGTGAAAAAAATATTATTTCGTTACAAACGATCGTTCAAATTTGTCCCTGGAGTATAAATTAATACTAACAGTATTGCGAGTTATTGGTTCAAAAGGTATTATGTTTTTGAAAGTGGAAAGGTAGCTTGTAATAAAAGAATATTAAATCCGCATTGACTTGAAAATGTCTGCACTTTTAGATCGATGTATGTGTAGTTTATTCACTTTATTTTATAATTCAATCTTTTATGAGGTATTTTTAGGGTTCCGTACCTCAAAAGCTAAAAACAGAACCCTTATTATGATTTTATCCGGATTACTTTGGAGTCCGTCTATCTATCTGTATGTCAAGACCATTTATCTCTAGATTGCTTGGAGGTATCAACCTGAAATTAATATCAAATATTCAAGTGTATGGTTACTTGAAACAAAGAAATTATCAAGCTTCTTAGTCAACGCATTCAAAAGATACTCGTACATGCACTTATGCATCAATTCTGGTGCATTTTGTATTAGATTCTCCGCGTAATCAAAATCTATAGGATACATCCCGTGGACCCACAGTAATGAAATTTGGCACAAAGTGAGAATTTACAATACAAATAAAGGTCCCCAAAAGTGTTTTTATATATTTAAAAAAAAAAAATTACAAAGTTATATTTGTAGTTGATTTCATACAAAATGAGTGCATAAATAAGTTTGTCAACTTCTATAAGTTGTATCTACTTCCTGATCTACAAACTTGAAATTGATACGGAACCCTCGGTGAGTCCGACTCGCACTTAACCTTAACTTTATTTAGTTTTTAATAATAATTTAGTTAAAATATTTAAGTTTCACTAAACCTATAAAAATTTTTGTTGAACCTTTCAGGCTACGAATGAAAAAACTTTTATAATACACAAAACTTAATTAGAAGCTTAAAATATAATTGAGAATTGGATACAATTATATTGTGTTAGTTTTCCGTTCAAAATCTTGAAACTTAAGATAACTTTGCAAGTTTGCATGTAATTTAAACTGCAGGGTAAGATTTTGGTCAGTTGCGAACAAACTTTAACGTTTAATGGCCGGATAACGTTAGAGCGCGCTAAAATTGAAGAATTAAATTGCTTTTAGCTTAATCTTCTCCCTTAACCAATATTTTTTAAGAATTCAAATTTTCCCCTAATACATTTATACTCTTTCATCTTGATAATGCTGTTACTTCAAATATAATAAAAAAAATTGTTATATTCACATGTCTCCTACGTAAAGTGGAAAGGGAACCTCCTCTATCTTACCCATAATCCACCCCCAAGAAATCATTTAATCTAACTGGTTTCAAGTAATGAAAAGTTTTTACACAAAAATCGTACATAAGAAGTATTATTTACTTACATAATAATATATCCATTTATCAAGAAGTTTAAAAGTTTACAATTTATTGTAGAACATAAGAAAAAGATAGCCAAAGCTAATAATCCAATCTATTTCATACTTCATAGAATCCACCCATCGCAGTGGTGGAGTCACTAACTTTTAATTAAAACATGGTAAAGAGATAGACTAGATAACTTTAGTAAATTAAAATATTAATGACAAAATTGGTTCAAATTTTGATCCGGGTTAACGAGGTACTTTCAAACTTATAAGTGATTCTTGTGTAGCTTTTAATTAAAACTAGGCATTAGTGCTGTGAAAAGCGAAACCAGTTTCTCGAATATATAACAATTTTTATAATTCTATTGAAGCGAGATCGTTATTTACTCTTTGCTTAGATTAACAAACTGCTTTTAGATGCTTAAATATTCATTTTATGATGTAGTATTTTAATATGCTCGGGCTTTTCAATGAATTGTGAGATCTAAAAAATATAAACATAAATTATCATTATAGACTTTTAAAGAGGATAGTAATGTATAATTAATATGTATTTTATACTACTTTTATTTCATTTATAATCTAAATAATTATTTAAGTATTTAATTTTAAAATGTTTTGTACTGTTAAATGTCTTTGATGATTATTTTCAAAAGAAAATCCAACGTTTAAAATGTATAAATCCATCCATCCTCGTATTATTATAATATAATGATATAATGAATTATATTAATATAATGAAACAAAAACAACTGAATAGGTAAAGGTTATATAGGTACTAGTACAGCTATTTTTACGACAGTATGGCATTTTTTTCATCTTTACATT
Organism: Heliconius melpomene melpomene; assembly: GCA_000313835.2. Classification (NCBI taxonomy): domain Eukaryota; kingdom Metazoa; phylum Arthropoda; class Insecta; order Lepidoptera; family Nymphalidae; genus Heliconius; species Heliconius melpomene. The sequence continues at coordinate 75,546 of HE671840.1, forward strand.
GTATTACGAAGAGGGAGCCTAGTGTTCTAACACTCTACTACCCACTTTCCATCGATTTCTGGAGGTATTGCTTGTTGAGTGGTGGAAATCAACGCCACGCTTTGCATCTACATTAGAATGAAATGAAATTATTAAATATTATATTTCTTCGAGTGGAAATTGAACTCACAACCTATCGATTTACAGTCACAGGCTTGTGCCTCTGCGCAATGACGGTTAATTAAAATTATCATAATCTGCGGAAACCATTTTCAATTAAAAGCATTTGAGAAATGTGATACAAATAAAGCAGGTCCAGAAGCAGTTATTGGATTTACACCTTTGGAATAATCAATGACCCGGTCGAAATCATTTAAACTTCAATTGTTAATTTAATAACACGCTACGTTTCGTAAAATTTTCATGTTTGTGAAAATTTAATTTCAAGTAGATTAATAAAATGTAGTAGAATGCCGAAGTTTATACGCTTTATCCCGAAGTATAGTAGGGTAGGCAGAGAGTGCCTAGAGATAAGACATTCTGCTGTCCACTCTCCGCCGGTTTATGGCGGCAATGCGTGTTGGGTGGCGGAACGCAACGGCACTCTTAACCTCGAGTGGGAATCGAATCTTAAACCTGTCGCGTTTTCAATCAAACGATTGTGCAACTGTGCCACGACTGGCCTCATGCGTCATGCATGAAGTTAAAGAATAAAACCAAGAGATCATAATAAAATTTATCGGATTGGGAACTTATGAAGTAATTTTGCTACAGTAGGTACTGAAATATTTCTATAACTTACAAACATTCGGAATTCGCGTTTAATTTATTCTGATTGGAATAAATTATTCTAATAAGCCTACATAAATTACTAATTTAAGATGAAAGGATAGCTTCTGAACTTGAATATTATGTGGAATTATTTATGAAATATAAGTACTGAAATACTTACTCTTTGAGTTCTTATTTAAATTGTGTGTCTTATTTAAATAAAAAATATTAGTGTTTCTCTAGATATACATATAAAATATACGAATATTTTAATACCTATACGTATTAAACCAAAATGGGCGTTGGTCAAATGAAATATTTAATGAAATATCGAAAACGTTTGGAAAAAAATACCGAATTTTCATTAATATAAAATTTTAAATTGAGGCTAATTGTGTCACACAGGCACGACGGGTGTGACTGTAAAAGTCGCTCTGTAAAGATTGTGTAAAGATTCCGATTAATATTTTAATTTCTTCGCCTTGTTGTCGAAATAAAGCACGGTGTTGAGTTCCGCCACTCAACACGCAATGCCGAATTCAGCGGAGAATAGAGATCAGAGTGTCTTAGCACTACCTACCCTGCTGCGTAAGTATAATTATGCAATATTTACAACAATGATATAAACATACATACATATATATGTATGTAAATCATATCAATTTCTATTTAATTAAATTGAGAGCATCTAGCATCGTCAAACAGCAAGAATCAAACGAGACGAGAATCAAAGGTATAGATATCAAAGGACACTCTCCGTATATCCTTATTGTAATAATAGTATCCTGACATTTCGAGTTGTCTGAATTGGATGTGTATTACATATTGTTTTATATTGTTTTTCCTCTTACCACCTAAAAATAAAGCCTTTAAATTGTTATGAAAAAGTAATCTTACACCAAAATATATTTGCTAATCGTTGAGTCGAATAAATAGGTCGAATAAAAATATATAATATGCACCATTATGGCGCAGGAGTACAAGAACACGACGGTTGTGGGTTCAGTCCTCATTCTGGGGAACGAATTATAATTTATTAATATTTTCATTTCTTCATTCTCACATCAAGGCAAAAGCACGGTTATAAATTCACCGCCACTCAACACGCAATGCCTCGAAGAAAATTGTGGAAAGCGGAGAACGGAGAGTCTTAAGGTCTTACTAGGTTCCCTCTACTTACCCTGTTAAATGCGTGATATAGCGTGAAGCTGATTATAATATGTTATAAAAAGCTTTTTTTACTTATTAAAGCTTTTTATAGTTATATATTCCAGATTTCCTTTTTTAAAAGTTATATAGTACTTTCCATCATATAAAATTATACATGAAAGTTAAACACTTTCATACATGGTGAATATTTATGAGAATCACATGGCCCAATGAACGCTACAACGGAGGCTTGAATCGCAATAAAACGTTACGACTCATGTTTGTACCTTATGTACCTTGCTCTTGTATTTTTAATCTAGAAACATGCTATTGGCTTATAGAAAGAAGTATATTTAAATAGAATATTTCACATAAAATTAAATTTATATTCTAAAAAATTATAATAAAAAAATTAAGAGCGAATACTGAAATATCTTAAAATTTTACATCAATTCGTTCTGCACTTTTATACTATGAATAATATAGCACTGCACTTTCAAACACAATTTTACTGCTAGCTATAAAATTTACGTGTACTTTATGACCGCGACACTCGCCGCCAGAGGGACGTCCCTCCTGCCAACAATCTGAGATGAAACTGAATTTTCCGAATACAGAATGCTTCACGCATGCGAAACACTGTGCCTTATCCCGATGTTTCATAATTAAACCCTACAGTTACACAATTAAGAGGAAGCGGGTTTTCACTTTATATGTTTTAAAAAGGTTTTTTGTTAATTATCTCTTAATTAGGCCATTTCAACCACCCTTCCGTTGTTTTGATTCGTGGCAGTAATTTATTTTGTAATAAGTTTTAAATAACGAAATAATGGACTTTTGTGCTATAAATGTATTTTATTTTTCATTGATGATAAAGCTTTTGAAATTTTATTCTCCTTTTTTTATTTACCTTGTCTTGTTTGCAAATAAATTACAAGATTTTATTTATTCTATATATAACATAAACAAACCATCTAAGTTAGCTTACAAAAGCTAGTATTAGTGTTATTATTAAATTGTAATCCTAAGGAGTTAGATCAAATGTGACCCGGCATGACATCACAATAAATAACACAAGTGTGCTTGACAACACTTTGACAACACTTTGTGTGCTATAAAAGGTTTTATGGGGCAACATTTTCAGGCCACGTGCCATTTCATACAGCTTATGATACGGTAACTCAAACGTCATAAAAGGAATATATAGAAGCCAATGGTTACAAACGAATATTTAATTATGTGAAATATCTTCTGTTGTATGCAAATTATATTATTTATTTTGGTTCTGTATTATAATTTTTTTTATTAATTTAAATAAAAAGGTCAATCAAGAATCAGAAATAAATACTGAGATGAAAAAGAAATCGCATTTTGTGCGAATATATGTAGAATTGTTTATATTGAAATAGACGAGAATAGGAATTATAATTAGCCATCACATGAAATACCTTCAGAAAATATATAATATCTGTAAATTTTAATTCGTCAATTTTTATTTTAGTTGTAGGTTCACTTAAAATAAATTAAGTAGTTATTAATCAATCCTAAAATTGGTACGGGACCCTCAGTGGGCGCGCCCGACTCACACCTAACTGTTTTTTTTTAATTTACTCTTTATAAATTTTATCCTACGTGGTTGTTTTTTTGGTTTTGGCTATTAGTTTGTCATATACCTCTAATCTGCTGTCAAAATATTTAATTTTGATGATTGTCTTAGACTCAATGTAAACAAACGGTATGATTACTCAAACGGGCAAATTCATTAACTGTTCAAACAGTACAAATCTATTAATTTGTCATTGTAGGAAGCATTGTTTAATTCACCATTTGTGTGATAATTGTTAAATATCGTTTGTCGACTTAAATTCGCTAAAAGCTAATTAAAATTAAAACTATCATTTCCATAATATTTATTATTTTATTTTGAAACCAAGATAAATAAATCATTTATTGTTTACTATCTTAAATGGAACAAAAACTGAATACGAAATGATGGAGTAGTGGCACTAGTGTATGCGACTGGTGCGACTAGTTGCGATCTCTACTCGAGGAAATTCAAATTCAAAATTCAAATTCAATTTATTATTTACTTCAACATTTAAGATTTACTTAAATTCAATTAATTATTTACTTAAATTTACATTTTCATTTCTTCACTCTGGCAAAGACGAAGCGCAGCGTTGAATTCCGCCACTCAATTCGCAATGCGTCCAGAATTCGGTAGATAATGGGGAACAGAGTGTCTTAGCATTAGGTTCCCTCTGACTATCCTGCTGTATGCGGGATACAGCGTGAAGCCAATTTTTTTTATACGTTTATAGCCATAAAGTGTAATCGATGTATAAAATCTTATAAAAATCACTCTTTTTACAATTCACAGGATAACCAAGATATTTAACCCAACTTTCACAAGGATCTTAGCAATTTTGTTCCAAAGATATTATGATCGTTGAAAGCACATGGCTCTGTGGGGAAATTGTTCTTCTAAGTTAATGTGATTATCGTTAGGGCAAGGTTATTGAAAGAGTCAATAATGCTGATAATATTAACCTATTGAAAGTTCGTTTTATAAAAGTACATAATAATAAATTTCGTATATTCATTTTTTTAAATAAATATAAGGCAATGAGAAAAAAAGAAAGTAAAAGTAATAAGCTGCGTGGCGTACATGGTTTGTATTGGTATTATGAAATGAATGAACACATATATGTAGGTATATATGGAAATCTCATTGAATAGGGCCGGAAGCAGGAAAACACACACAGCTTCCTGGTGCAAAATTCCTCCAAAAGCCTGGTAAAAATATAAAAATATTTTTTAGCATTACTACTTTGCTATAACATTCATATGTAAATCCTATAATATTAATTTAAATAATATAATTGAGGAATATGCATTCATAAATAATAACGTAATATCACTAAACCCCCTCCAACTTGCCCTATTATAGACTAAAATTAAGCATTGTTTTAAAGATATTAAGTGAAAAAAAAAATCATTTAGATATCAACAGCTTTTTCATTTATAATCAATATTTAGAAAATTAAAAAAATAAAAATAAAATTATTATATTATGGAGAAATAGAATATGGTGCCAGTCATGGTGCTGGGGCAAAATGACTACTTTAAAAAATATTATAAGCTTATATTTTTAGTTATTTTCATACAAAATGAGTGTATATATCCGCAAATTTAAGTTTGTTAATTCCTATTAAATATACTTCCCACAATCTTGAAATTGTTACGGAAGTCTCAATGAGCGAGACCGACTCGCACTTAACAGGTTTTTTATTCGAATAAAACATATAATATTGCAATTTATTTTGTATGATATGAATATCTTAGAGCAAATTAATACTATGAAGGCACTTCGTGTCTATCATTCATTGTAACTGTTTAGCCAGATGACAGTGATCTAGTAGCAATGCTAAATGCTAAATAACTTAGGATATTGTTGCACAGCTTCGCCAGCGAATCCGGAAATGTAACTGTATTTGAATGTGCAACTTTGTCTTCACTCCTTTATGATGTTTGATTCAAATGTGTTGTTATTCCAAATGTTTCTCTAAACTTAATACTTTCTAATAATAATGAGTTTATCCGGAAAATGACCGGAATTACCGACGTCGCTAGCAGAATTAGTACTTTGAAATGGCAATGGGTTGGACGAAAGGCGGAGGAACGGGAGCTTTGGCGCACCCTGGGCCTATGTCCAGCTATGGACCGGAAGAAGAAAAGAATTGATAATACTTTCTTCCAGATATAAAATAAGATATATCAAGGCGCAGCACGATTCATTTGTTAGGTCAACCTTGAAGTGGACATTTACATACTTGTTACCTAATGGATATCTTAACAACGATTTAAAACACTGCTTGCTTTCTAGGGTTCTTATAAGTTTAGAGAATAAATTAGAACTTAATTTAAATTCTTCTCGCCGTCCATGTAGAGTCGATACTACAAATTGCATATTAAAAGCATTGTGCCAACAACAAAAAACCTTGAAAGCATCAAATATTACAGAAATGTAAAATACAGTAAATAAATTTGATTTTTGACACCTACAATCTATATAAAATAATACATAATCTTTATTAAACAAAATATTAAGAACATATATAATATTAACACAAACAGAAGTCAGCACATTTTAAAACGCTAAATCGATGTAGGTTGTACCGTCATAAATATAGCGTGAATTGCTAACTCGGTGCGCTGTTTCCCGACAAGTTTATTTCCGGAAGACGAGTGATGTAGTACTGCGATATAAATCTGCAACTTAGCTAAGCGATATTTGTTCTTTGTTTTTTTTATACGGAACGTACCTACTCTATCTTTTTCACTTTTATTATGTTTTTTTTTGATAGTTTGTGTAGTCTTTAGCGTAATAATCATGTAATGGAAATATAAAACGCTGGTAGATGCATATGAAGATGATATTTTTTAAAGTTTCACTCTGAGTGACGAAACTTAACGTCGCACTGCCTAGATGGATACCAGATCGTACGAATTAAAATATTAAATATTTCATTTTCTCAAATGGGAGTCGAACCCACAATCTGTCATGTTTACATTCACACGCCTATACCCCAGCGCCACGAATGGCCTCTTATGGTAATTTAAATTGAAAAAAAAAAGAATCAATACCACCCGGTATTATAAAAAAATATTTAATTTAATAAATCTTAATAAAGTATGTTTTATAGATTTTTATTTTTAGTAGCGCAGTAGTACATATGAGATTCAAAGTAATCATTCGTATTAGAATTACTATCAAATAATTATATAATCTTTGTAAAAAAAAAAAATACTCTTTTTAAAAGAAAAATATGACTAATAGTTGGATTATCATAACTCAATTTTGCAACCGATGCAAATCTCTGCGATATTCCCACCCATCTGCATCACTGCCGGGCTAAAGCGCAAGATTGGAATTTATAATGCTTCCTGAAACATCACTGACTTTTATATCCGATTTTTCAACATTTACTCATTTTTATCCCGGAATAATCTCTGCAAACCTTATTGAATTTTATAGGAAACTTATCTTTTTTTTATTTTATAAAGTACACAATTATAAATATGTTACTTTTCATACACTTTATTTATTATTAAGAAAATATAACATTTGCTTAATAATATTATATCTATAAATAGAAATTTTATAAAAGTTTTTTTTTCTTTTTTTTTAGGTTTACGCTGTATCCCGCACATGGCAGTGTAGGCAGAGAGAATCTAGGAATCTATTGTTAAGATTCTCCTTTCTCATTAAATCACTCTCGTTCTGTGAAAGTGAAAATTGAGACTTTTCGCCGTATCCTCGAGGCATTGCGTGTTGAGTGGCTAAACACGTTATCAGAATAAGGAAATAAAAATGGGAATCGAACCCACAGCCAACACGTTTATAGTCGCACGTTTGTGCTAATATAAAATAAAGAGTATTTTTTGGTATATTGTATAAAATTTCGACGCCTTTGATAGATAATATTTAACACAAAGTTTGCCTTGCCTGTCCAATCTTAGGTCTTCAAATCAAATATTGTGGCTTGAAGATAAGATAGAGGCTTACAAGTAAATTTCATTAGCAAAATAAAGCGTTTTGAACGCTTTCAAAGGAAAATTGTGAAGTTCATTCCTATAGTAAAGTCAGTTAGGATAAAAATAATAAGATTAAGCTTTAATTCTTTTAAATCCGTAATGTATAAGAAAAACTGTATCGATTTAGATTTAGCTGCAATACGCTTTTAAAGAAAGTAATCATTTACGAGCTAAATTAGAATATTTTTTATCAAAATATCTAATGGATATTTAAATAAAAAAATATTTACGGCGGTTGTCGGTTCGACTCCCAGTCGTGGAAAACTAAAATCAAATAAAATCAGCTTCACGCTGTATCCCGCACACAGTAGGGTAGACACACTAGATATACATACATACATTGTTTACTTGTTATCTATATAATTTTATCTTGAATATACATATATATTTGAAAAAAAAAAAAACAATTATTTAATTGGAAATGTCCAGCAAGTTATAAAGCGTGTTTTATTCGAAGTCATCAAAAGTTGGTAATTAATGGTTTTGGATAGTTGCCAAGACTAAGTTTCTATTATGGAACTATTTTTACGGTAAAATTATTTTGCTACCCTCATTTACTCCTGCATAAAACTTTTAAAAAAATATATGACATTCTCATATTTTCACACATGTCTCTATATATTTTTTGTTCAGGTTCTCGCTTTACCCTGCGCCTGTCAGTATAGGCAGTGTTAAGACTCTCCGCTCTACACTTTCCGCGAAATTCTTCTATGTAATCATTTATATGTAAAAAAAGGAAAAAATAGTTTCTTTTTAAAACAATTCCGACTTAATAATTATGTTGTTTATCAATGTTCAATATTTAAAATCATCAAAAAATGTGATGTCAAATGTCTCAATTTTATTTATAAAATATTATTTGCTGTTTTCATTTAGTAAACTGTACCTGAAATACAACCTTCTTCGTGTGCTGTTCTCCATTAAGCGTGACATTAGTGAAGTGATTACGTCATCAACTGTCACGCTCGAAACGTCATAATTAAAGAACAGAACTAGTATTGTTTTATTGTTCCTAGCTAATCCATATAATATATTATGAACATTGTCTTTTCAAATTGCCTTAAGTGTGCCTCTATTTGTCGATTTTTGTAGTTGTGTGTTGATTTACGAGTACAAATAAATGTTACTAAATGGAAAAAATAATTTTCAATTATTTATTTTAAGTAAAATTCTTTGTATTATGCAAAATAATGATAATTCAGTGATAATAATTCATTTTTAACCGACTTCTGTAAGAAAAGGAGGTTATCAATTCGACTGTATTTTTTTTTTTATGTTTGTTACCTCATAACTTTTGACTGGGTGAACCGATTTTGAATTTTTTTTTGTTTGAAAGGTGAAGCTTCCCGAATAGTCCCATTTTTTTTTGGTCCATGTCTGACAATGATATCTATGAGAAAATCACATAAGTCTTAAATTTGCATTAGGCATGTGCGCGACAAATAGACGAATAACTCAATGTCGCGCCAACCGATTTTGATGATTCTTTTTTATTTGAAAGGATACACTTCAAGGATAATTTGGTGAAAGTTTAGTTAGGTTTCGATTATGGAATCCGGAGAAAATTGAGAAAGTTTGTTTTTTTTGGTAAAAATTGGATTTTACTCTAATAGTTAGTTACAAGCAAAAACTTTTTAAATTGATGTCAGAAGTGAGATTCCTGACCGTTGCATTTCTTTTCAACCAATCTCAAAAAAGAGGATGTTCTCATTTTCAACCAATTTCAAAAAAGGGAGATTCCGAATTCACCCGAATACTTTTTATGTATGTTCTTGTCAATATACCAAAATGTAACTTTGCACAAAAATAATAGCTAATCAAATGAAGTTTTACATAGAACAATCACAACCTCTCGTTGACAACCACTACCACCACCATCACCACTCGTTCAAGAAGCATCATTTTAAGATCTACCCATCACTAAAAATTGTAAAATAAATTAATTTTTAATAAAAAGAAAAACCGACTTCTAACAACGAACTAAAAAGTGAAAAATAATTATATAAAGATTTTATAATTTTGAAGTCGGTGCCAAGTAAAACAAACAGGCTTAGTAATTAAATATTGTAGTAAGGGTGTTGTAGCATTAGTTTGACACCGACTTCAAAATTATAAAATTTTTATATAATTATTTTTCACTTTTTAGTACGTTGTTAGAAGTCGGTTTTTCTTTTTGTTAAAAATTAATTTATAATTCGTAAAAGTATGCAATTTTTCATCAAATGTGTTCTTTCCTATGACGTTAAATCTTTGTCTATTTGAAAACATTATAACAACATTACTAAGTCTTAAGCACTAAATACTGAACTCTATGTAATATCTAATACAAATGTGTTAAATTTTTATATCTCAATATTAAAATATTTTTAATGAAACAGCATTCTTATGTACGAAGCAAGTATATCATATTAAAATTTATCAATGTCACAATTAGCGGACATACCTTATATTAAATTTTCTACGCAAACTGGAACTCAATTATTAACCCAATTCAAGTAAATAAAAGGAAGAGTTAATATAAATCATTATTTGAACTCCCCCTCTTTGATTTATACCTGTTTCACACGGGGGCGAGTCACAAACACCCGCCTTTACCATTCTGTAATTTATGTCTTTATTATTCTAATATTATACACCTGGTTTAAGTGACCCAAAAATAATTCTTTCAATAACGATAGTCCTATATATTTTACCCAATCGTGGTGCAGACACAAAGTGTGCTGCAAAATCGACTGATTATGGGTTCGATCCCGACTCGAGGAAATTAAATATTTTTATAAATTTATATTTACATTTCTTCGCTCCGGTGTCGCAATGCCTCCAGAATTCGGTGGAACGTGCGGAACAGAGTGTTATAACACTACGGTTCCCTCTGCCGTGAAACTGATTTGATTTAATTTCAGATATATTTTATTTTCTTTTATATATATTTTTTTTTAATTTTGGAAGCGCGCTTTGCCTTGTTACCAGAGTCAGGAAATGAAAATATTGTGTATTTAATTTCCTAGAGTGGGAACCGAACCCACATCTGTCACGTTTACAGTTCCTCTGCGCCACTGCTGCATAATTCATGAATAATTAGATAATCATCATCTCAAATAGATAAAAATGTAATAATTTTATAAAAATGTTTAGCTGTTCCAGAGATTAACCCTCACAAACAAATAGAAAGACAGACAAACAAACTTTTAGTATCGTGTAAATAGCTATCTATATTCGCTTGTAAATCTCAATAATTTCTAATCACAGACAGACATTTCAATTATATTTATATGTATAAATTGTTACATTATGACATTATTGATTCATGTGCGGTTTTAAAATGTCTTTGTGTTTAAAACTCTGAGCCTTGAAACATAATTGTTATATAAACGAGACACTAGAAATTGAAATATTTAATGTTTTTTCAGTTACATCAAGTAACTTCTGTTATTTTTATTTACTTACGAGAAAAAATGTTTGTATAATTAAAATAATTTCCGTTATTGAATATAATTTTATTGTAACCAAATAAAAAAAAAATACAAAAAAACTGCGAAAAGATTTTAGTATTTTTAATACGCTGTATCCCACATAGAACAGGGTAGGCAAAGGGAAAGAAAGGTATGCGCGTTGAATGGAGGAACTCAAGACCTAGCTTTTGCTTTGTTGCCAGAGCAAAGAAATAAAAAAAATAATAATTATTATTCATTCCCTTGAGGGGGAATCGAACCCATAACCGTCGCGTTACAGTCACACCTTGTGCCTCTGCGCAACGACGACCTAACCTCGGCCTGTATCTATAAATACCTTTTATGTAAATAAAGGGTAAAAATTACGTAAATATATAATTATAATTATTACTTCCGTATATGAATTTTATTCATATCTAATCGATAATTGTGAACAAGAAATTTATTCAAATTCAATCCTATACAAGTTTTGCAAATGACTTCTACTAGAGACCGGCAACTGTCAAAATACTAATTGCATAGTTTGCCGGATTTTTAAAACGATAAGAAATTTATATTAATTTTATAAGCCTTCGTTTTTTAATTAACTCATTTGGTCAACAATTTTTAAGATAACACGCATCCAGTATTTATTTTTGTTCAAGGTTGCTATACAATATGCCTAGAAATTTTAAAATTATGATTATTTTATATTACGTTGTGTATACCGATGTAGATACATAATATTTGTCTGTCTATTCATTTTTACTTCACGTTTTTTTCACTTACACTTTTTTTCTTGTTTTCTTAGCACAGTTACGCTTAAAATATGCTATTTATTTTAATTGTAATCATCGTGACATAAGTGTGAAGCGTGACATATGTCTATGTGAATTGCAAATTATATCCTTACTTGAAGGGATCTTTAAATTTACGTGATGTTGACGCAATGATTAGTGCTGAACTACGTGCTAGTTAGTTAGTAATAAGAACGCCTTAGATAAAGAACAACCACAATCTTTAAATTTGGCCCAAGAAGCTGGGAGCACAGGAATGATATATAAATAGAATAGATATTGTTTTGTCAGAGAATAATCGTTTTGACGTCACAAATTTTACGGTTTTTTACTTCTAGTTTATTTTATAACGAAATATTCGTCACTATTTCTTACTTATATTCGATTTATTTGTCACGTTTTTTAATGTCTTAATTTCAAAAAAATCAACCAGCCGTAAGAACAATAGATAGAGATATTAAGTAAGTCAAATATTAGCCACGATCTAATAGAGCATTAACTGCCTAAAGAAATTCCAACCTCTCTTGTTTTGGGGAACTGTTATTAGCCTCAAATGAGAGGATAATTTTTTCCAGAATTTGGTGAAAATGGTAAACAGAAGCGCCTCAACGGTAACGGAGTATCTTAGCACTAGATTCCCTCTGTCTACTCTAAGAGATATACCTACCCTATATGCGCGATACATCGTGAAGCAAAAATATATTAGGAAGTATACATTTGTCACCTGTGATACGAGTAAATCATAATGAGATTCCCTAAGTGGAAGGTTGTTTTGCGTAAAATTACAATTATTATTATATATTAAGTTGTCTCATAGACAGGTGCTGTATTTTAGTTTTCAAAATGCAGAGCCGGAGTAGAGTCGTCTATAGTGTTGCTATTATAGCTTATTTCAGGTAAAATAAAATAAAAAAACGTTTATTTTCTCAGTATAAAGTTTTATAATAACACGTTATTAATGTGTGATATTATTAAACAACTATTTTTTATTTATTATTTTTTATTTATGTAAGAAATGTTAAAATTATAATAAGCGAATTGTGATTTTATAATTATTATACATGCTTACTTTTTTATATTTTAACTTTAATTATTAATAGGCATACTTATGAATAAATGTTCTTGTTGTATTAAATCTCCATCTAAAATAAATTATTTATTCAAAATTTATCGATAAGCGATAATGCATACAAAACTATTATTAATTATAATGATCTTATTTAAGTTTAAAATATCTTAACACTACCATAAAGTAAAGGCCCGTAAATATTAAAGAAATTTGTACGTTTTAAACAAAATAAACATTTTTTATATTACGAGTTAAAATGTTACACATAATTTTATATCTTTTTCAGTTTATTATGTATAACAAAAGGAGTGAGCTCGTTCGTTAGTAGTAATGAGGTGAGCAACTACACGTTTCCGAATGATTTTATGTTTGGGGTGGCGACGGCTGCGTTTCAAATTGAAGGCGGTTGGAATGAAGATGGTAAGTCTATGAACTAAAATATAATTCAAAAGTTAAAATTTTGAAAGAAATATAGATTTTAATAATAAGAATAGATTTTACGAAATTCATGAATTTTCCCTAAAATGGACAAATACATTATTCAATCTTTTTAAGACTTAAAATTAATAATTTTGTATATAACGTATAACAGTATATAGTATGGTCGACGAGTCGTGGCCTCACTGAACATAGGATTTCTGAACTTTTGCGTATTAGTCACTCGGGAATAAAATAAAAAATAGTAAGAAAAATCCTTTGAAAAGGTGCGTCAAAAATTTGCGTCTATCTTATGTTATTCAGGCGAGAGAAAAATAGAGTCAATGGAGAGTCTCCATTTTTCAACATCGTAGCCCAGTAATCGACACCTAATTATCGAGAGAGACGGATTGTATGGGCAGAATACAATCATCTTGTAATAAAATAGAATAAACATTTTCGGTGGGATGTTTCTTGCTGATTTAATACGAAAAAAAATTCGGTGTTGTTTTGGAAATCCTTATGTTGTTATTAGTCTGGGTTTTTGTCATAATTATTTTTCAGAGGATAGCTTTTTTCTTAAAATATAAAGTAAATCAATATAAACATATTTTAGATAAGAATAATTGTTGTGGATATCTGTACATAAATAGGAGAAAAAATGTTTAGAGGCACCATTTATTGAAATAAGAAATTTCTTTTTTTCATAACAAAATTAGTTAAACAATCAACAATAAAAAATAGCATTTCATAACATAGACTTAATGTAAACAGCTGTTGTAAAGATAATAGTGAACAATACAATGTACTTTAACGCTATATAATTGGCTTACTTTGATAAAATATGACTTTCATTTTCCGTGTTCAAATAAAATGGAGGATGAAAGTGATTATGTTATATGTCAGAATTAGCGTATAGTTTAGTATCGATAAATAAAGAAAATAGTCGTGGGCACAAAGCGTGACTGTTGCGGATTCGATTCTCACTCGAGGAACTTAAATATTCAATATTTCCATTTTCTTCGCTTAGTTAGTTTAGTTCCAGCACTCTACACGCAATGCCTCCAGAATTACGCGTAAAACCGCTTTACGCGTAATTCTGGAGGCATTCGCTAGAACAGAGTGCCTTGACACTAGGTTCCCTCAGCTTACCCTGTTGTGTGCGGGATATAGGGTGACATTAAAAAAAAAACAAATGTGTCGATAATTGTCAATTACTTGTGCTTATATGAAATATAGAATCTGTATAGAATCTAAAGAACTTATGGTATTGGGAACTTATGGTATTGGGAAATTATCAAACACAATTGAATTATTATGCTATCGGAAATTAGCCCTGTACAAACGAAGACCTCTTTCTAAAGGATCCGGCCGTTGGACCAATAACAAGGCCTACCTAAGATGAAACACTTGTTCAATTATTCAAGACAAGCGTAATTAAATGAGATTCAATGTAAAATTTGCTTATTAGTTGAAAGATTCTGAAAACTATACCGAAACACTTTTCTTATTTTTTAAAGAAAAATAAAACCTTTTGAATTTTTCGTGGTATTGTATTTTATTTCTATTAATAAAATTTGAAATATAAGAATGTTAAAAAATAAGAAAGTGGCACTTGTCTTTAATATTGGAGCGTTACGAATAATTTATGCTTTTTGGGGATAAGAAACGGCCATCTAAACAAAAATAGCGATTACACCCTATTGTTTTTCTTTCTTAAGTATTTTATTTTGTGATAAAAATGTACTTGATATATTTTTACTAGAAGCAACATTTTAGTATATTTAGAGACGTAACTGAAATAAAAAGATCTTTACAATTATGTAATTACTAGCGGACGCGCGCAGCTTCGCTTGCGTATTTTTTAGAATTCTAATAACCCATGAAACATGTGTTCAAAGAAATATTTTTAAGAGTCTAAATTTAAAATTTTATAAAAATCGGTGGCGATTTAAAAATTTTTCCATACAAACTTTCAACCCCTTATTTACACCCTTAGGGGGTGAATTCTAGAAAACCATGTAACACATGTTCAATTAAGTATTTTTAAGAGTCTAAATTTCTAATTTCATAAAAATCGGTGGCGATTTAAGAATTTGTCCATACACACTTTCAACCCCTTATTTGCACCCTTAGGAGGATAATTCTAGAAAACCATGAAATATGTGTTCAATTAAATACTTTTAAGAGTCTAACTTTTAAATTTTATAAAAATCGGTGGCCACTTAAAGATTTTTCCATACAAACTTTCAACCCCTTATTTGCACCCTTAGGGGGAGAATTCTAGAAAACGATGAAACACGTGTTCAATTAAATACTTTTAAAAATCTAAATTTCTAATTTTATAAAAATCGGTGCCGATTTAAAAATTTTTCCATACAAACTTTAAGCCCCTATTTCACCCCTTTAGGATTAAAATTTTTCAAAATCCCTTCTTAGTGGATGTCCAGATAACGAAAGAAAACATCTGTCTAAATTTCACGTTTCTATCATCAGCGGTTACGGCTGTGCGTGCGTCTTACCTCAGTCAGTGAGGACAAGTCCTTTTATATATATAGATTATTAACTTTCAATTAAAAAAGTGTAATATGTTTTACCACTAACTGTGATTTCAATTTCTTGGGAAAGTAAATTAATATAACTGTTATATTCAAAAATTGATTGAAATAAACAAGGGAGGGTAATTTTGACCCAAAAAAGTTGTAAAGAAAGATATGTAAACGTTTTGCAAGTGAGTCATTTTGACTCATGTTACGTGTGTTTGGTCAATATTAGAGAAGCCGTAGTAAAATAGTCAATCAATTTTCCCTCAATAATGTTAAATAACATAATAGTTTAAGCGTGTGAAGCTGCGAGTCGGCTGCTAGTTCCTGAATAATATACATTAAACATATTATATTTTTCATAAATTTACAGGAAAAGGTGAAAATATGTGGGATACTTATTTACATAAACATCCAGAATTCACTGTAGATGGCTCTAACGGAGACGTTGCCGCTGATTCTTATCATCGATATAAGAAGGATGTCATAATAGTGAAGTCTCTCGGAGTTAAATACTATCGCTTGTCACTGTCGTGGCCGAGGTGAGCTTTATCAATTTGAATTAGATATACTGAAAATAACGTCTTATTCGCAATAGACTAAAACCCTAGTAAGTAAAAATAAACACTACATAAGTTTTTGTAAGTTTTGTTCAGTTCAGTGAATTTCTTAGTTTATGGCTTTCCGAGCACGACTGATGATTTAATACTTGTCATAAAAACTTAAAAGTAACCTATGAAACATAAGCGCCCACCTTTAGATCTGTTTAAATTACAATGACGTTCAGGCTAGTTTGTCTTTTAAAATAAATGACTCATTTAAAAAAAACAACTAAATAAATAAGATACTTAAAATTTTACATATTCTTTTTAATCATCTACAGATTATAGTTTAAAAGATTATATTTTTGACGAATTGTCAATTTAATAATTATTTTTGAATATCTATTTACTACCCACTGTGACTAAATCATTCAGTAAATGGACTTTTTCTAAATCTCAAAGCTATAACAATATAAATATTCCCCAAAAAAAAAATAAGCAACCTTTACGTTACTTGTACCTATAATTTATTGATAGTGTTTATCTTATCTTTGTTCATCTCATATGATTATCAATATTTTATTTTTTTCTGTTGTATTTTTAACCAATAAAATAAACGAAGAAGGATCTTAATTTAACGCATATTTTTTATTGTTAAACTCAAGTTCAACTCAACTCAAGTAGTAGAGTGCTACTACTCAAACTTTTAACAGTTTAGCTGGTTCTATTGAGCACCATGTTAAAAGTTTCTGGCCGTTTCGACTAAAAATACTCATTACAAATCTCGCTACTATCGATTTTTATACGATTTCTAAATAAGTCTAGATAGTCTAAATAGTTTCTAGATTTCTATCTCCCAAGTGTGGAAAAAAAAAATATATTTTATAAATAGCATTCACTCTTGCAAAATGATATTTTTATATATAAATTAGTTTCTGTATACAAAAAAATACCAATTCTTAATAAAATTCGTAATTATAGATTTATTAATGTGTGATAAAATAGCTCTTTGAAATTTATAAATATTTCCTGGTACGCAAATGCGTAGACGCAAATTGCTTCATTTACATTATTTATATTGATTATAATGTAAATGAAGTATTTTACTTGGAAAAGCTTACTTCGTAAATGCTACGTCACAACGTTGGCAGTTTTGTAAGCAAAAACTAAAATTTAAATATTGTTTTAACAGGATATTGCCTTACGGATCTGACAATTACATAAATGAAAAAGGTGTCAAATACTATCGTAACCTTTTCGAAGAGCTGTTAAGAGTCAACATTACGCCCGTAGTCACGCTCTACCACTGGGACTTGCCGACATCCCTAATGGACCTAGGGGGGTGGAGTAATCCAAAAATGGTAGATTACTTTGAAGACTACGCGAGAGTGGTCTTTAAGTTGTATGGTGATGTTGTAAAGACTTGGACAACTATGAATGAACCGCATCAACATTGTAGTAGCGTAAGTTTATTCTCATATTATGTATATCAATTCTGTACATACTCGTATATATAATACTAGCGGATTCG
Source organism: Heliconius melpomene melpomene (assembly GCA_000313835.2). Lineage (NCBI taxonomy): Eukaryota > Metazoa > Arthropoda > Insecta > Lepidoptera > Nymphalidae > Heliconius > Heliconius melpomene. Next base: position 93,373 of record HE671840.1, read on the forward strand.
GGCGGCTTCGCCCGCTTGAACTATACGAATATTAATGAAATATATTTATGAACTTATTTTTCGTTTAAGGGGCGAATTATAATAAACCATGAAACTTGTGGTCAATGAAATAAATTTATCAAATAAATTCCTACTCATAACTTATTAACTCAAATTGATATGTAAAATATTTTTTTAGCTCGACACTATATTTCGTATACAACAGGGTAGGCAGAGGGAGCCTCGTCTTAAGATACTCCGTTCCTATTAAACACTTCCGTTTTCCATTTTCCAAATAGTAGAGGCATTGTGTGCTGATGATTGGTGCCACCACTCAACACATAATGTGCGGGATATAGCGTGAAAAAAAAAATGTGCTTTCGTATTTGTTGTACAATACCCAAGAATGCTTAATGGATATTCGTAACGAAATTATGTGTCGTGTGAAGAACAAATTGGAAAATTAAAAATTATCTGACAATTTGTTTTTAAATTTACATTATACATAGAGTATCATTATATTAAAATCATATTATTTTCCAGGGTTATGGCGGTGATTACTTTGTCCCTGCAATAAACTTCCATGGTATTGCTGAATACTTATGTACGCATTACATGCTCTTGGGGCACGCCCGAGTTTATCATTTATATAATAAAGAATTTAGAGAGAAACAAAAAGGTATTTAATATGTTTATGTTCTTGATTTTTCTCAGTTCAGTAGAATTTACGTTTTTTTAAAATTTTATAAAAAGCTTTTCTATTCCCCAACTCTGTCTTTAATTAATTATTTTTTTAATATTTTGTAGGAGGTTATTTATATTAATATTAAGATTAACAAATTTTAAAATTTTAGGCAGAGTTGGAATAACGTTAGATTCATATTGGGCGGAGCCAAAAGATGGAAATAAGAAACAAGACCAAGAAGCTGCAGAGCGATATTTGCAAATGCATGTAAGTATATAATATTTACAAGTGAATTAACAATCCTTTATTACTACAAAATTTTGAAAAGTTATCTTTAAAAATAATATATGTAAGAAATTATTATATGTGGAAGTTTATATATTTCTTTATACAGCTAGGGTTATACGCCCATCCGATTTACTCAGCAGAAGGAAATTATCCAGATCTAGTTCGAGAAAGAATAGATAATTTTAGCTTACATCAAGGATATCCGAGATCACGTTTACCAGTTTTCACTCCCGAGGAAGTAAGTATACTCTTCTCATATCTCTCAACTCTTTTCACCAATAAATAGATTTAAGTCGTTACGATATGAAATTGGTAAAATTCACCCCTTGTACCTATTAATAATAAATTATAAGCAAAAAATCATTTTTAGAAAAAGCTTTTATTTAAACGCTTTAAAAAGGAGAAAATAAAATTTCTCTTTTAAATTTTAACTATCAACTCATAGCCTCATTGTACACAATTTATATGATCATAAAAGCTTGTCGCCCGATTTACTTGTGTAACTAAACTAGTGCTAATTTAATTATGTAAAATGTGCTAAGTTTTAATTTTTAAAGTTTCAATTTAATTAAATATTGATTAACGCGACAAGTGATCATATAAATTGTGTACAATGAGGCTATGAGTTGATAGTTAAAATTTAAAAGAGAAATTTTATTTTCTCCTTTTTAAAGCGTTTAAATAAAAGCTTTTTCTAAAAATGATTTTTTGCTTATAATTTATTTTTTACTTTTTAGTTACCACTGGCTAGGTTTCTCACACTAGAGACATGTACCTCGATTCCTCTTCTATGGTTAGGAATGCTATTGGCGACACTAGACCCTTCCCGATTACAATGGGGGTTCACCAGGGCTCGACTCTTAGTCCGTTCTTATTCAATGCAGCCTCCATGGCTGATGATGTATGCCGACGACATAGCACTCATTGACGAGAACCGACTGACGCTGGAGCGTAAAGTGAACCTCTGGAAGGGTACGCTTGAGAACGGCGGTCTTAAACTAAATGTGTCGAAGACCGAGTACATGGCCTGCGGGAGCCCGGACTCGAGCACGATCCCTATAGCCTAGTCCTGAGCCAGCCGTTAAGTCAGAAAAGTTCAGGTACCTTGGATCCGTTATGCACGAGTCTGGAGGCATCGATCACGATGTCCATGGCCGGATAAGTGCTGCCTGGGCCAAATGGTGGGAGGTCACTGGTGTGGTCTGTGACCGAAGAAAATCGCCAAGCTCAAGGGCCTGATATACAAGAGCATCATACGACCGGTTCTTTTATACGGCAGCGAATGTTGGCCAGCACTATCTCGGTACACTCAGGAGCTTCACGTCACGGAAATGAAGATGCTGAGGTGGATGTGCGGCGTAACGCGGTCTGACCGCATACGCAACACATTCGTTCGAGGTAGTCTTGGGGTCCGTGACGTAGCGTATGGGCTCCAAGAGCGCCGCCTGAGATGGTTTGGCCACGTTACGCGCCGGTCTAAGAACTATGTCGCATGCAAGTGCCTTGCTATATCAGTTCCTGGAGTGAGACCTCCTGGACGCCCAAGGAAGCGCTGGTTGGATGTTGTGATGCCGGATATGAGAGCCAATGGTCTAACCACCGAGGACTCAAAAGACCGCGCAAAGTGGAGTAGGTTGAGTAGGGAGCCAGACCCTGGCAATAGCCGGGATTAAGCCAGGAGGAAGAAAGTTTCTCACACTAGATGTCATATTATTTTTCTAATTATTCTCGGCAGGCCCTTTCATTTGATACCCGTATTGCAGATGTGCATAAATAATAACTATTCCGCCATCTTAGATGTTCCGCCATATTGAATTTAGAAAAACGTCACATTTTTCGAGTTACTCTCAACGAGCCCTTTCAATAGATATCCATATTGTAGAAGTAGACTAAAATTAACTATTCGGCTATCTTGGATGGTCTGCCATATTGGATTTAGAATGACGTTAGATTATTTTTCGAGTTGCTCTCAATGAGCCCTTTCATTTGATATCCATATTGCAGAATTGCAAAAATAATAACTATTCGTTCATCTTGGATGGTCCCCCATATTGGATTTAGAATGACGTCACATTATTTCCCAAGTTGCTCTCAAGAAGCCCTTTCATTTGATACCCATATTATAGAAGTGCATTAAATATAACTATTCCGCCATCTTGGATGGTCCGCCTTATTAGATATAGAATGACGTCACATCATTTTTCAAGTTGCTCTTAAGAAGCCCTTTCATTTGATACCCGTAATATACAAGTGCATGAAAAATAACTATTCCGCCATCCTGGATGGTCCGCCATATTGGATTTAGTATAACGTCACATTATTTTTAGAGTTACGGTCAACGACCCATTTCATTTAATATCTATATTGTAGAAGTAGACCAAATAGATACTCGGCTATCTTCAATATCCTCCTTATGGGATTTAGAGTGACATCACATTATTTTTCGAGTTGCTCTCAACGAGTCCTTTCATTTGATATCCATATTGTAGAAGTACATTATAAATAACAATTCCGCCATCTTGTATGGTCCGCCATATTACATTTAGAATGACGTCACATATTTTATCGTGCATTGTCATCCAAAGTAAACGTGTATACAAAATTTCAGCTCAATCGGTTGACGATATCTACTTCAAAATTGAGCTCTAAGATTTCACCCGAACCCACATACATACATTGCAAGTTAAATAAAAAGCTTTTAAAAATGTCGTATATTTACTCCTTCTTCTATTAATGTCGCGGATAGTAGATATTTTTTACGTTTATTATATTAGTTAATTGATATTAATTGCCTATGCAAATGCTTATATATATTGTTATATTATTTTTAGCTTAACATTGTATACCTAGTGGAGAAGCCAGTTACGTTTTATATTTATTTTAGATTGAAATGGTTCGCGGTAGTTCAGATTTCTTTGGAATAAACCATTACACAACATATTTGATGTCTCCATCATCAATGGAACCCGGCTGGCACGTGCCGTCGTTAGCGCACGACACAGGCGTGAAAATGGAACAGAACCCGCAATGGCCAATTCCAGCAGCTGAATGGATATCGGTATGTATAAAATTAGCAATATTGTATACAAATGTCTGTCTGTGGTTTCAAAACTGACTATGGGTTTTGAAGTGAATATAATTTATTTACACGATACTCAATCACAAGTTAACGATTTAAAGAAATATATATCTTCCTCTTTGTGTCTTCCTGTTTGTCCTGGTTAGTCTTCTACAATTTTTGCTATCTTCAAAAAAACAGAAGAGAAGAGCCATATAATATTTCTTTTTATTGAGAATTTTCCTCGAAATCAGGGTTTACGGACAAAACTCGCGTTTGCCGCCTAGATAGATATAAAATAAACAAATATTATTCTTTTAAATACGATATTTTTTTCGAATAAAAACACAGTAGATTAGTAGCGATATTTCTTGATATGGCTATATTAGCAGAAGGCTTAAATAATTAAAAACAGTTTAACGCAAACCATAGCGTATACGAGTCGATACTTTTCTTATACTATTATGTGTAACAAATATAAAATTTAAATAAAAAAATTACTCTATTGAGCTTTAGCAATCATTGAGAATCAGTTCCCACAGAATGAGGTCTCGACGCCCGCACATCCGTAACTGTTGATGGTAGAAACGTGAAATTTGGACATATATAGGAAATATATATATAGAAAATTTCTTAGTTATTTTATTTTTTTAAGTATAAGTATTTACTGAAAACCTTGAACACAATATGTAACATCACAACAGTTTTTTCATCTTCTTACTTTGTTTGTATTAAATTATTGTTATTTTTATGTTTAGGTATATCCGCCGGGTTTCAGAAAACTTCTTAATTGGATTACTAAAACCTATGGAACAAAAATACCAATCATTGTAACTGAGAACGGAGTATCAGATTTTGGGGGATTAAACGATTACGTTCGAGTGTCTTATTTCAATAAATATCTCTACCAACTTCTGTTAGCGATACATGAAGACAAATGTAATATAGAGGGCTATTTTGCTTGGACACTTATGGACGATTTTGAATGGAAGGATGGATATAGGTAAGGGTTTTTCATTTTGTTTCTGAAAAAAAAATGAAGGTACTTATTCCCCTATGTTCCTCTGATTACATGAATAAATTACAACTTTAAGTTCTGGGTATTCTGAGTAGGGTACGAGTTTATAACTTTTTTGTCATGTAAGAATTCTGCCCGGTGGAATTACAAAAGTAAAATATAGATGTCAAATAAGAAAACTAACATACTAAAGTGAATCATAATATAATACATCGTAGTATCAGAGGGAACGTAGTATTAAAACTTCCGTTTCCGAGGTAATGCCTGTTACATATATACATACATTTTCGAAATTAATGTCAATAAGCGTGTATTCTTATTTACTAATAATTATATTCTCTTTCAGTGTCAAATTTGGACTTTTCCATGTCGACTTTGAAAGTCCAGAAAAAACAAGAAAACCTAAATTATCAGCTATCAATTATGCTGAAATTGTGAAATCGAAACGAATTAATTTCGATTATATAAAACCTACTAATTAAGCTCAAGAATAAGTGTTAGTTATACTAATATTAATATCCCACCAAAACATAATTGTAAAATGAGAGCCAAGTTCAATATTAAGTAAATCGACGCTCTCGACTTCCCCGACAAATAATTAAAAAATTACACATATGTGTGCCAAGTACTGTATTCAAATAAACCTAAGAATTTGACTTGGCTATTTTTCCTATGAAACCAAATATGTTAACCTAATATTATAAATCCAGTACAAACACTACGTAGTACACTAACTTGCAAATGTAAAAAGAAATATCGAGTAAAATAAATAAAAATAAATATGCCTTTTATTTCTTGCATCCTTAGTAGGTATATTTTACGTGATTACGTGTTTCATGGTTTATTAGAATTCACCCCTAAGAGTCCAAATAAGCAGGGGAAGCTGCGCGTGTCCGCTTGTAAGCTATAAGCGCCTACGAACATATTAAGAGCAAATACTAGATATCTTACATAATTTATTAAAAATAATTAATCCGTAATTAATAAACTGTTATTGTTGTAAGTTTGCCATATTATATACGTAGGCTCTAGCATTCATTAGGGTTTGGATGTGTCTAGCAGGGAAATAAAACCATGCTAGGCATCTGGTATAAAAAAAAAATACCTAAGCAATTTCTAATATTATTCCCAAGCAAATATTATCGCTGTATTCCACACACAGCAGGGTAGGAAGAGGGAACCTACTGTTAAGACACTCCGTTCCCACATTCCGCCAAATTCTAGAGGCGTTGCGTGTTGAGTGGCGGAACTGAACGCCGCCCTTTGCCTCGACACCAGAGCGAAGAAATGATAATATAAATGTAAATAAATGTTCTATTTCCTCGAGTGGGGATCGAACCCACAACCGTCGCGTTACAGTCACACCCTTGTGCCGCTGCGCCACGACGGCTTTCAATTCAATTTATCATCTTGATTACCTTAATGTTTGAAATATAAGTAAATACGATATACTAATAATAAAAAGATATATGGATATTATGGATTATAATACAATCTTTAAACCTCTATTGTAAGTAGGTACCATAGTCGAAAAAAACGTTAGTTATAAATTTTGTAAAATAACTTTAGTAATCTAGAGTTAAAACACTATTTTGTGTGCATAATACAGTCATATTAAATGAACAAATGTTTTCTAAAGAGGTTAAAGTATAGCATTAACAAAATAAACTATAAAATTTCAAATTTTGACAACTCTATCAACATCGAAAATATGAATGTCGTTTCATGAATATTTAAAACAAGCAGAGAAGCTTTAGTGGGTGTACTGAAACCAGTGAATGTGTTGACTGTATACAAATAATTTTGACAGTCATAGTTTGAAATTAGTTTCCTGGCATTTTTGCCTGTATATTTACTATAATATTAATTAATAAATACAGTATGCTTTTTGAGCCATTTTTAGGGTTCTGTACCAAAAGGAAAATAAACCAACCAAATACCAAACCATACCAAATTTCAAGATTCTGAGTTTACAGGAAGTAAGTACCCTGTGGGTTTTGATTCCCTTGTGAGCTTTGAAAATTTGCGGCATAACGACGAACAGTAGTATTTCATATAAATTTCAGCTCCACGCGTTCCCGAGAAAAAGGATCTTGGCAAACGGACGGACAACAAAGTGAGTCTATTATGCAATTGTACATACATATATATTTTTTTCGAATGTGGGAGAAATAAACCTGGGTCGATGGTACACAAGTTCATTAATAAAACCAAAAATATACCATTAATTTCAAGAAATTTAATGGAAAGCAAATGTTCGATTTGTCTTTCCAGATCGAAGGCATAGAAATCCTTTAAAATATAGTCATTTCCCCAGACAAGGATCAAGCCCACAACTAGTCCGAGTACATAATATATATACATTTCTCCAAGGTGCCACGATAGAGCTTACATATCCGGATAAATGTTTAAAATGTCGGAAACATAATCATAATTGTATATGATATTTTTAATTTTTTATTCAATTTATAACTAAATGAGATAAAAATAAAACTTCTTCTGAAACATCAAAAATACAAGGAAATTATTAAAGTATATTTACATAATATATCGGAAGTAGAATTGAAATTTGGAGTCATACATTACTTCATTTACATTTTTTTAACTCAAAGGAATTAATTATTTTCATTTCCTCGCAATGAAGCTTTAAGCGTCTGAACAAGAAATTCCCTCTCTGTTATTTCGAGTGTTCTGCCTATCCTGATGTATCCAGGATACAGCGTAAAGCTAAAAAATAATTTATTATTTATTTATTTATTCATTAATTATTTTTCATTTCTTTTCTAATTTTCAATTAATTAACATTTCAATTAATTAAACTGCACCAATATATAGTTTTAACATAATATGTAGCAATTATAAACTACCTGCATGAACTGAAATTGAAATTAGCTTCCGGTATTATAAGCAATGGCTGTAGAATGCATGCTTCACTGTTCCACCACAGTACCTATACTTTATAGTAAAAACGTATGCATATATTTTAATAAGGAAAAAAATATAAATGTCTTTAATTAGTATTTAATAGTCTATATTTATTAGAATCGCATTAAAAATGGCTTAGCCAATTTTATGTTTACATATATCTACGTATGAGTCTATATACTCAACTAGTTCATAAACTTGCACATAAAGTAACCGGTCCAATATGGTACTTGTTTTTATGATATATCTATATCTTTTAAATTATTCCTCCATTTGGCTTTGTAAAAATTTATATGACACTCAAGTCAAGGATGTATAGATAGATAGATAGATAGATAGATAGATAGATAGATAGATAGAAAGATAGATAGATATATAGATATTGATGTATAAGGTATGTATGGGTATAACATATTTATAACTTAATTATTACTTACAATTTTGTAATTTACTCAAAAGCAATATCTATTTTATCTTTTTACGCACATTATTTACTAAGTAACTAAACTAAACGTCATTGATATTGAACTTGTCTTAAACTGGTTTTATAGTGTAATAGTTGTATTGTTTACATCAATTTTAATTCTAATTATTAGTTATTTGCATCACGCCTACACAATTTACTATCTTTTCCTATATATTATTATAATTATTAAGGAATTACGCTCATTGTATTACGTCTAAATTATGAATTATTCTAATCAATAATTAATTACTTATTACGGAAAATGGAGGCATTTTTACATTTACATTTATTTTGAAATTGTAATATATATAGTGTATATAGTAATATATAGTGTTGTTTTAATGGTCACATGTTTTGATTTGTATATAGGTTATATACTACCTTTTTACTACATCAAATAAAAAGATGGGAGGACGATCTACCAAAATGATGGAGGAGGTTAACTGGGAACAGAGGAATAAGATGGGGGAGGCCTATGTCGAGAGACAACCTGATCAAAAAAACTGATTAAGAAGAGATAAGATTGAGAATTAATTACTTTTAAATGTTTAGTTTTAGTTTTTAAATTTTATTATATAGTTAATGGTCAGTAAATAAAGGCTTATTTTATTTTATTTTTATTTTATATACTACCTTTGTCTTTTTTTTGCGTCTCACAGCAGGGTAAGCAGAGAGAACCCAGTGTTAAGACACTCCGTTCCCCATTTTCTGCCGAATATCCATTTCCATTTCTTAACTCGAAATATATTTCCATTTCTTCGCTCTGTTGTCGAGGCGTTGAGTTCGGCCACTCAACACGCGAGGCCTCCAGAATTCGGCGGAAAGTGGGGAACGGAGTATCTTAACAGTAGGTTCCCTTTGCTATGTGCGGGATACAGCGTGAAGCTGATTTAATATAAAAAATAAGAAAATGAAAGTGTATCAATATTTAAAGTACCTATATTTAACTAATCTCAGTGGCAAAGTTTTGGAATTTATTACTGTTTATATTATTAGTAGACTTGATTAAAATTAATAATTACAATAGCTTGATTATAGTAATTAATAATATTTTACATATTTTGTACATTGAGCCCATTAGGAAACACAGATGTGGAATTTATATCTATTTATACAAAAATCCTTGAAGTGAAAAAATATTATTTGGCAAAGCAAATTAATATTTATAATGTATATCTATATGTTAAAATATCTATATATGTATTTGGTTTTGTATATATGTATGGAAATTTTTGTATAAATTTATTTGACGGATCCTAAATATACTGAAAAGTGGCATATTGATGTACTAGAAATTAAATATCAAGCTTCTTAGGTATATAATATATCAGTGCACTTTTTAAACGTAAAAGAAAAGTTCATATTGAATATAAAAAAAACCACCTTTGGAAAAATCAGAGATTAAATTTTTAATCGATGATTTTTAACGTTAGAAGAATTTAATTTTTATTGCAATTAGAATTGCAGTATTATTAGATAGGCGTAATAAAATCTAAGACTATATATGGCTATGTTAGGGCTTAAAAGATTTTATTTATTTTAAGATTTTTAATTTTTATTATATTGTACTTATGTTACAATTAAATATTACTTTATTAAATAAAAAAGGTTAAGACAATATTTTAATATATCAAAAGCTTTCTACTTGTTCAATATTTCATACATTCGCGGCACAAATATATAAGGCTAGGTTCTTTTCCTTGCTAACATTGCATAGATTTGACTCTACTCTTTGGAATATTGTATCGGACACTAGCACCTCCATACAATTCCAATAAAACATCTTCAGTAACAATGTAACAGTCAAGTAACTAATAATATATTTTCATAAATTTAAATATATAATACAGCTTTTTTAGCTTTAGGATAGGTAGAGGTAATCTGGGTTCCTGGTGTGTGATATGGAAGTGCTTAAACTCTGTGTCCCCTTAAAACACTCCCGTTCAACATTTTGCAGCTTTTTCTCGAGGCATTGCATGTTGGGAGGGAAACCTTACTTTGCCTCGTTACCAGAGCTGAGAAACTAAAATATTAATTATTTCTTTCCCTGGAGTGGGAATCGAACCCAAAACCGTCACGTTTACAGTCACACACTAGTGCCCCCACACCACGAAAACCTCATCAATCACCATCATTTTAGCTAGTTATTTGCGATAATTATGATTTCATCTAACTTTAATCTATTTCCTGTAGGAAGGAAATGAAAAGTAGTTAATATAAATGATTTCTGATTAGGAAGTATACGTTTATCATGTGTGATATATTATAATGGGAAACCCTAAGTGGAAGGTTGTTCCGTGTAAAGGTTATATTTATTATTATATATTTAGTTGTCATATTGCCAGTACCATATTTTAGTTAGCAAAATGCAGAGCCGGAGTCGAGTCGCCCATAGTGCTGTTATTTTAGCGTGCTTCAGGTAAAATAAAATAACAAAAAAAACTAATTAATATTTTTTTTTTGCAGTAAATATATATTTTATAATAACAAGTTATAAGTGTGATGTCTTGTTTTTACTAATAATTTATCATTTTTGTTATTATTTTTTTGTGTTAATGTCAGAGATACTTAAGTGATACCAAGTTTGTTATTACGACTTTATAGAGTTATCGTTTGTTTACATATTTTTATTTTTTTTACATATTATCTTTATCATAATATCTATTTTTATATATTCTTGTATTTATCTGAAGCAATCATAATAAAGTTGTATTAAAACTAGAATAAATTATTTGTTTAGAACCATGTGTAGATGCTAATCCGTGACACAATTTAACGATAAGACATTATATACACGGTATTAGCATATCATTAAAGATTATTTCATTTAAGTAAGAAATACCTTGACTTTTGATGGAACCTTTTGATAGAATTTTTTTTAAATGTCATATTTTTTTTATGAAATTTTATGAAATTTTATGTTATTTTCAGCTTTTTGTGTTTAACAAAAGGAGTGAGCGCGTTTGTAAACAGTAATGGGTTGAGCAACTACACGTTTCCAAATGATTTTATGTTTGGGGTGGCGACGGCTGCATTTCAAATTGAAGGCGGTTGGAATGAAGATGGTAAGTGGCTTATCTGTGGACATATATACATATATTTTTAAACTTTACCCTGCATCCTCGTATATCAGGGTGGGCAGAGAGAGCCTAGTGTTAAGAAACTCTGCTCCCCTTTCAACTTTCCAATGAGTTTTGGAAGAATTGCGTGTTGATTCGCGAAACTGAACGTCGCACTGCCTCGACATCAGAGCGAAATACGACAGAAATAATTTGATTTTTGTTTATTATTTCATATGCTTGTACCTACTATCGAATGAGTTATTATTTATGGCTACAGATGCAATATCGATTATTCCTCACAGAGTAAATATGATTTTTTCCTCTTAAATATATGGAAGGAAAATTTACAAGTAAATTCTTTGTACCTAGTGCTTGTTTTTTTTAATATAATGCCGAGGTAAATGTAAATACTAATAAGCTTGATATAAAATTGTCATACATATACATGAAGTGGTTTATATAAGATTTGAGAGAGCATGGCTTATATAAGTTTCGTAATTTTAGGGTTCCGTGTTTTTTAAGGAAAAAAGGAACCCTTATAAGACCACTCTGTTGTCAGTCATCTCAGTAACACTTGGAGATGTCGAGTTGAAATTCAAACCATGTACTCAGTTAATCTCACTTCCAATGTTGTGATTAAATCCTCAAAAATAATAGTCTTAAAAGGTTGGCAAAATTTGGTATAAGTCGCTAGTTTAAGTGAGGTATCAGATAAAAAGGCTCTGGCAAAGATAAGCCTGAAATTCAGAAAAAGCTCGAGACATCCAATTTCTGTACAGTACCCTTGATGAGTGAGCCCAACTCGTGCTTGTCCGGTTTCTTACTTACTGGGCTTTCTCGGAGAGAATCTCGTAAAAGGATTCAATAATAACGATTAACATTATGGAAGCCAGTTTTGGTGCAAGGGCACAAGCTACTGTAAACGTGACAGGTTGTGGATTCAATTCCTATTCGAGAAATTCATATATTGGATATTTTCATTTCCTCCCTTTGGAAACGAGGCAAAGTGCGGCATTGCGATGCACTTAACACGTAAAGCCTTAAATGAATTTAGGAGAAAATTGGGAACAGAAGTGTCTAAATGGGAACAGAGTGTCTTAACACTAGACTTGGAAAAAGTTATATTCAAATTTGGAATTTAATTTAAATTTTTTTTTCTATTAAGATATTACCTTTATTTTAGGTATAAATAATACCCATATTTTAAATATCTTAATGTTAGGTATTTATATATTATAATCATATCTTTTACAATAATAACGTCAGACTAAATTATTATTGTGAAGTTATCTAGTTACTAAATGATATTAGTCAATGTAGTTGGTTTTTTATCTGCAATAAAAAATACCTAATTAATTTCTGAACTCGAGTCATTAAAATGTTAAAAATATATATATTGTTGTTATATACAACTAAATCTTATATAATAATCTTTACTCCGTATAGAATCTAAACTTACGACCATTGTACCAAAACGTGCAATACGTGTTGCCAAAGACGATTCAATTACTATGCTATTAGGCCAGTACAAACGAAGGCTTTATTTTAAAAGATTTGAGCGTTAGACTAATAAAAAGTCCTAAGAAAACGAAACACTTGAGGACTGCTGTAAATAAACTAAATTCATTGTAAAATTCACTCAAAATTCTCAAAAATGCACTAAAATCGTTAACTTATTTTCTTGAGAACAAAATAATATTATGAACTTTTTAATTTTGCATTTTATTATATTTTCATACTCTTTTGGATATATAAAATATAAGAATGTTAAAAAAACAAGAATGTTAAACTTGTTTCCAAAATTCAAGTGTTACGAATAATTTGTTTTTTTTTTGGATAAGGAATGACCTAAACAAAAAAAAACAGCGATAGCGTTGTATTGTGTACTTTTTTAGGGTGAATACCCTATTGTATTATAAAAATATATTTATTAAGGCAGTCGTGGCGCAGTGAGTCGTTGAGTGGCGGAACTTAACGCCGCTCTGCCTCAACACCAGAACGAAGAAATGAAAATATAAATGTAAATAAATATTCCATTTCCTCTAGTGGGGATCGAACCCACAACCATCGCGTACAGTTACACTCTTATGTAATTTTTTAATCAGTTATATAATGAGATATTTTTAAAAGAAAAAACTACTACTTCTGGTTACCATTTAAATTTAGGATTTCAGTTTATTCAGTATCTAGAACACATCCGAATCGAATACTTTTATTTTCATTGTCGTCGTCTAACGAGGTTTTATTTTATTCGCGAAAGAACAAGCTTTGAATACTTTTAATTAAAAGTATTCAAATTAGTTCCTGCTTTACATCGGGCTTTAACTAATGTTCAAAACTATTAGGAGCGCGAAGTTTTAACTTTGCATATTAAGATCTTCACCGTAGTCCAACTTTGAGGTCATTTTAACTTACTAAGACTTGTATAATATAATTAAATTACAAGATTTAATTCCAAACAAATTCCACATAGATTAGAGTAAGCAGAGGGAACCTGGAAACGTAGTGTTAAGATATTGTTTCACACTTTTTGCCAAATTCTCGTGAAATTAAAAAAAATATTAAATATTTCATTTCTTCGAATGCAAAATCGAATCCACAACCTGTTGCCTTTATAGTCGCACACTTGTGCCTCTGCGCCACGACTGGCACCAAATTCAATGTTAGCACGTCAAATATTGAAAATAGCACGCAGTAAATATTGTTTATTATATGATTGTATTAAATATTATATACATAATTATGAAGATCGCTTTACGTTAATCTAATTGATAATCCTCACTTGTAGATTTAGTGTAATGCACCTAGATGCATCCAATATTATGAGGCCATTCATGGCACAGGGGCTCAAGTGTGAAACTGTAAGCGGACTGGTTGTAGGTTCGATTTCCACTCGAGGAAATGAAATATTTATACAAATTTATATTGTTAATGATCACTGTCTTGCACTTTCCGTACAAATAAAACTTTAGATATGTATTCTAAACATATAATAATACTAGTGGGCCCGGACGCGGCTACGCCCGCGAAAATATAAGCCTAAATAATTAAAATAAGTTAAAAAAGAATAATAAGTGGAGATTTATTATTAGAAAAAATATCTGAGTAACCGAAATGAACAAACAAAAGAAGTAAAAGTAACTAAAGGAAATTCTTAATATAAGAAAAAGTACCTAAAGTTTGCCGTGCGCGCGTACTAAACATTTTTCTATATTAAATAATTATTAAATTTTGCGAACAATATTAAATAAAATTCCAAATGATTAAAATTACGATATTTTAAGTGTATAACATCGGTATAGATAACCGAACTGAGATAAATTAATTATAAGCAGCAAATAATTACATAAAAAATAATAGTAATTCGAAAATATATAAAAATTTACAAAATCATCAAAGTCATCTGCCCGTTCGCGTCGGTCATACTATACCACTCGTAGGCTAGGTCATTCCGAATCAGTGACATCTCCTTAATTATTTATTAGAATGTTATACAGTATACTATAATTTCAATCTAGATGTAATGCTAAAAGTGACTATTATATTTATTTTCATAAGGATGAATATCAAATTATAGAAATCATCTAATTTTTGTTAATGTATACAAATCTATATCGGCGCGCGCCATGTATGCATTAAGCAAACTCACTGTGGGTGACGTTTTCTTAAAACAACAAACTTTGCAAGCCGTTGCTTAGCAACGCGTAGCGACGATTGTTATTAACATGGCGGAATAAATTGCTTGTCAAATTAATTATTTTAATATATTGGTATATATCGAAAATATTACAAATATGAGAAAAAAAAAGTATCCTATGTTCATCCCGAGACCCTCAAGTATCTCTATATGTGTATTTTATCACAATTAAATTAGCGGTTTGGCCCTGATTGCGTAAAAGACAGACAGACAGACAGATAGACAGACAGACAGACAGAGTTACTTTCGAATTTATAATATAGGTATGGATATTTTAAATCTAAAACAGGAAACGCCAATTTATTTATTGCACTTGGTGTTTTCAGTTTTTATGTTTGCAGTAATCAAACAATAATTGCAAAAACAATAACTAATATAACTAAGAAAATTTATGATATAAACACTTCTATACAGTTTACTATTATACAATATTATTATAATATTGCATCAGGTTTTTAAATTGAAATTGATATTCTTAAATAATATACTAATTTCGCTTTTTTTATTAATTCACAGGAAAAGGCGAAAGTATGTGGGACACTTATTTACATAAACATCCAAAATTCACCGTAGATGGTTCTAACGGAGACGTTGCCGCTGATTCCTACCATCGATATAAGGAGGATGTCATTATGGTACAGTCTCTCGGAGTTAAATACTACCGTTTGTCATTGTCATGGCCGAGGTGAGTTTAATTATGTTAAATATTGTTTTTGTTTAGAATTATAGGTAACAAATGTGTACAAATATTCGAAATATTTTTGTTTATAAGTAAAAATAAAATATAATAAGTAGGTATCATAATAAGATATCGGAAATTGTTATTTTTATTGTCATTTTTAATGGATATTATTTTTTTTGACATTATATAACTGTTAACTTATCAACTTTCTTTATTTTTTTTTATCTTACTAGCTGACTCGGTGTCGCAAATAGCAGAATACATATTAAAAAAAAAAGAATCGACTGTTAGGCGATACGAAGATCGCGGGTCTGCTAGTTATTAATAAGCTTTGTTGTCATTCACCATATATGAAAAGTTAAATTTAAAATTTATATTACAACCATATATACATGTTTGTCTCTAAAAAAATATCTCTAAAATAAATAGAAAATATTATTGGCAATACTAAAAACGTTTTAAAGCTCGGTCACTCCAATACGAGTACCTATATGCAACAAAGAATACAATAGCCTCTATCGTTTACGCTACACAATACCAAGTAAAAGCCTTTTTCCTATTTACAAAACAGGACTTCTTGGATTTGTAAATGTTACTCGAGTTTCCTGGCTACTCGGCCCGCATAACAATATCGCCTAATAACCTCGTCCGATTTCTATGTTTATTTCAGTGATTTAACAAAATTAAATTTCTTGTTCAACTGTAGCTTTGCTTTATATCTAGAATATTTTGACTATGATTTACATTTAGAATGTTTAATTCAATTATAAGAATTTAATAATTTTGTCGATCTTACGTAAATAGTATGGTCCATCCATCCATCCAAGCTTTTTAAGGTCCACTGCTGGACATAAGCCTCCCCCAATGCTCGCCACTTCGTCCGGTCCTGCAATAGTATTGTAATAATAATAATTTAGCTCATTCTATAAATTAAATCAGGTTTTCGTATCCCGCACACTGCAGGGTAGGCAGAGGGAACCTAGTGTTAGGACACTCCGTTCCCCACTTTTTGCCGAATTCTGGAGGCATTGCGTGTTGAGAGAACTCATTCTGTTGGAGATATTAATATTATATGAATAACAATTTTAATATTATCGACATTCTTTAAAAAAAATTTCTATACACATATTTATAGCATTATTTAACCAGATGTTGCAATAAGAAACAATTTACAAAGTAGAGTTCCATTTCCACGTATTGTTATTATACATTAATAATTAACTATGCATATAAAAACTGGTTTTCCCAGAATACTAAAATAATTGCATTTACTTACATAAATGCTATAGCATAACTGCTACCTTTTATGGTTATTGTAAATAATTATATGAATATAAAATTATACTGATACTCTATTTGTGAAATTTTACTCACTTTATTAAATTTATAATTAGTTTGAGCTTCACGCTGTATCCCGCACACTGCGGGGTAGGCGGAGGGAACCTAGTATTAAGACAGAGTGAGCGTGGTGAGTGGCAGAACTCTACGCCGCGCTTTACCTCGACACCAGAGCGAAGAAATGGAAATATAAACGTAAATAAATATTTCACTTCCTCGACTGGAAATCGAACCCACAACCGTCGCGTTACAGTCACACCCTTGTGCCTCTGCGCAACGAAAATTAATTATATAAAACTGTAAAAAAATGCAATCTATAATAAATTTTAATTTAGCCCTTTAGAAATACATTTTAGTTATTCTTGCAGTTGTTACATAAACAGTAATAATTTTTTGTTTTAACAGGATATTGCCTTACGGAACAGACAATTATATAAATAAGGAAGGTGTCAAATACTATCGCAAGCTTTTCGAAGAGCTGTTGAGAGTAAACATTACGCCAGTAGTCACGCTCTACCACTGGGACTTGCCGACACCCCTAATGGACCTAGGCGGGTGGAGTAATCCAAAAATGGTAGATTACTTTGAAGATTACGCGAGAGTAGTCTTCAAGTTGTATGGTGATATAATAAAGACTTGGACAACTATGAATGAGCTACATCAACATTGTACTAACGTGAGTTTCTTCATATATATTTTTCCATAAACTTGAAAATTTTAAAATGATAGAAAAAGAAAAGAAAAGGTATAATGTATAAAGGTACTGTATAAGTTTTGATAGAAATCAAGTATTTAATTCAAAAATATATAACAAGGCTTATCTGCTAAATCATCACTTATAAATCAATTAATAAATCTAGATATTTAAGTATAAACTACTAGAAAATTTTACACAATTAAAATGCCCAAAGTTACTGTATAAAATCAAAACTTATCATATTATTTCAATAATATTAATAAATACACACATTTAAGTTGTATAAACTTAAAATTAAACTGTTATTACAATATATTAGCCGCACTATGCGGTAAATTCCCAATCCAATATCGTGCTATCAAGTTTGTAAGCTTTGGAAGATTAATCCTTTGAGTCACTAAAATAATATCTTGCAACGTTGCAATAATTTCTAATTGAACTCCGGGGACGTCTGATCACGTCCTCGGAAATGAATAGACGCTGTACTATATACTATGTATGAATAACTTATATAGTAGTAAATTGAGCTTTACACTATATTATTTTATATTTAATATTGTGTAAAGCTTTTTGATTTTATATCTTTAGTATGTTTATTTTTTTCACGTGATGGTTGTGGGTTCGATTCCCACTCGAGGAAGTGAAATATTTATTCACGTTTATATTTCCATTTCTTCGCTCTGGTGTCGAGGCAAAAGTGCGATGTTGAGTTCTGCCACTCACACTCCTTGCATTCGGCAGAAATTGGGGAACGGAGTGTCCTTACACTAGGTTCCCTCTGCCTACCCTGCTGTCTGCGGGATACATCGTGAAGCTGATAAGGTTAAGTCAGTTATTAACTAGTCTTGAGACGAGATGCGGTGTATAATCTTGTAAATAGTAAATCAAAGATCATTAGTCAGTCAAAAAATAAAAAAAATATTTTTTTTCTTATTTTATAATTGTTCTATGTATGTTACAGGGTTATGGCAGCGACCTGTTTGTTCCTGCAGTGAACGCACATGGTATTGCAGAATATTTATGTTCGCATTACATGCTCTTGGGTCACGCCCGAGCTTATCATTTATACAATAAAGAATTTAGAGAAAAACAAAAAGGTTTTTAATTTTTTTTACAGAATTATATTTTTTTCGAGTTTAAATTTGCCGATAAGTGTAAAGATTTTATTGTCAAAATTTATTTGAATTCTCCAACATATATGTAAATTTTATTAAAAAAAATATATTTCAGGTAGAGTTGGAATAACTTTAGACGCTTTTTGGGCGGAGCCGAAAGATGATAAAAAAAAAGAAGACCATGAAGCTGCAGAGCGATATTTACAAATGCATGTAAGTTTATTTATATGTTATTTAACAAAACTTTCAAATTAGTCTCACTTTTAAATAATAGGGAATAATATTTATATGATTTTTTGTGTTTCTTAATACAGCTAGCGTTATACGCCCATCCGATATATTCGGAAAAAGGAAACTATCCAGATCTGGTTAGAGAAAGAATAGATAATCTTAGCTTACATCAGGGATATCCGAGATCACGTTTACCAGTTTTCACTCCCGAGGAAGTAAGTATAAATATAAGTTAAAAGTAATTGAAGCATAAACATTATCAATAAATGAGCAAATATTTTCAAAAAAGATTAAAGTATAGCATTAACAATATAAACTACAAAATTTCAAAATACGACAACTCTATCAACATTGAAAATATGAATGCGCTAGTCGTTTCATGAATATTTAAACTGAAATAGGGCGGCGGACGGGCGGGTGTACTGAAACCAGAAAACGTGTTCACTGCATACAAATAATTTTGATTTTCATAGTTTGGAATTAGTATTCTGCCATTTTAAACTTTGTTCTGCTATAATATTTTATAAATAGATACTTATTACGACAAAAGTCCAGAATATTGTTTACGTTAAATTGAAGATATATTATCTCATTTTTAAATTTTAATTTAATTATTTTTATTGTAATGTTATTAATATTTTTTAGATTGAAATGGTTCGTGGTAGTTCAGATTTCTTTGGACTAAACCATTACACAACATATTTGATGTCTCCGTCATCGATGGAACCCGGCTGGCACGTGCCTTCGTTGGAGCACGACGCAGGCGTGAAAATTGAACAGCACCCGAAATGGCCGATTCCTGGAGCTGAATGGCTATCGGTATGTATAAAATCAACAACATTATATTACAGAAAATTATGAATATATTTTATATTTTTTCAAATCCAGTACGTCTAAAGTTAAATAGAGATATAATAAAGATATAAAGTTTTTTGCGTGTGGAATAGCGAAATTTAATATCACAAAGCCTATCTTACCGGAACATATTAAATAAGATATTTTAAAATATATGCTAATTATATTTAATATTTTTATGCAATCTGGATTAATTGGTAAACGATATAAAAATAAGACCTCTACAGAAATATCAAAAATTCAAGGAAATCATTAAAATACGCTCGCGTATCGGAAGTTAATATGGAATTTGGAATCGTATACTTCATTTACGTTAAAGATTTTTTTAAAAATATATTTTCAAATCTCTTGGCTAGCCTTGAATTTTATTGAGTAGAATTTCAACAAAAAACTCACATAGCTTTAAACATGATATAATTGGAACTGTATATAAATTGTTTTAATTTTTTAAATTAAAGTTAACTTACTCGTAACTTCACATTTTATCCCTAGCGGGGTAATCAGAGAAAAGAGAGCGCCAAACGCTACGGTTTTTTTTTCTTATTGCAATTAATTGAACTGTATAAATAAATAGCTTTTATATAATACATGATCATTATAAACAACCTGCTTGAATGAAAATTAAAACTATATACTTCCGATGTGCAATGGCATATATAGTATAGAGTACGCTTCATTGGGCCATTTTAATATACAGTACGATCAACAAGTCTTGGCCGCTGTGAAGTTATGTTAGGTTTCCGAATTTTAGCGCAACGTTCACTCGGCAAGAAAATAATCAAAAGTAAGACAAAATCCTAAAACTAAATCTTCGCAGCTATCTACATGTAACTTTAGGACGGCCACGATTTGTTGACCGTACTATTTAATAAGCGTTAGGTATTATATGCTTATACGTATGTACGTACGTATATGCTTATAATATATCAAAGATAGAAGAATATATATTAAAATGGCAATTAATTGTCAGAAGATATTTTATTTTTATCGTCCGATAATTGCCTGCTTGATTGACCCTTATCAATTAGCCAATTTTGAGCTCACATACTTTTATGATATTTTTTATCCTAAATATTTAACTCTTTACTAATGTACGTACATATGAAGTTCAAAATACAAATAAATAAATATTATAATAATTATGTTTTTATATTTAGTATTTTTTTAGCTTTATAAGTACTTATGGAATTAAATTAAATCAAATCAGCTTAACGCTGTAACCCGCCACACAAAAGGGTAGGCAGAGGGAACCTAGTGGAAAGACACTTCGTTCCCAATTTCCACTGAATTCTGGAGGCATTGCGGGTTGATTGGCGGAACTCAACGCCGCTTTTTGCCTCTATACCAAAGCGAAGAAATGGAAATATAAATTTCAATAAAGATTTCGAACCCACAACCATTGCGCTACGACTGGAGTAAATAGTTATAAAAAATTCCTTAACGGCGGTATCTAGAGGTTTTTTATACGTTACATTATTATGCGTAAGAAATACCGATATTATAAATTGTTCGCCAATGTCATTGATATTGAACTTGTCTTAAACGAGTTTTATGGTTCAATCAGTGTATTGTTTTCAATGATTTTAATCGCAATTATTAGTCATTAGTTTATACATCCGCATATTTATTTTCCATGGATTATAGATAATTTACTGTATAACATAACGTGCCTGTTATAATTAAAAAAACATAAATAATTTAGTACTTTAATGGTAACTCGTGTCTTATATTTTTTTCATTAAATTGTGATATGGTTTTTTTAACCATAAACACAATTAGTTATAGAAATACTACATTTTCATATTGATTTTGTTAGTTTGTTAATAAATAATAATACATAACATATAATGCTTTGAGTTTTAATTAATATTTTGTGTTCATCTTGTAGTGTTATTTTACTAAGCCTTATTTTTAAATTTACATTTATTTAATTTTTAGGTATATCCGCCGGGCTTCAGAAGGCTTCTTAATTGGATTACTAAGAACTATGGAACCAAAATACCAATTATCGTAACCGAGAACGGAGTCTCAGATTTTGGGGGATTAAACGATTACGTTCGAGTGTCGTATTACAATAAATATCTCTACCAACTTCTGTTAGCGATACATGAAGACAAATGTAATATAGAGGGCTATTTTGCTTGGACACTTATGGATGATTTTGAATGGAATGATGGATACAGGTAAATACTTGAATTATTTGATTCTTATATAAAAACGTAAGTAAGGTAATGTACCCCACATTACCTTACTTACGAAAGAATGGAAAATATGTTTTATAGAATATGACCCCCAATTTAATTGTTTTTCTTATTATTTTTTTTAATTAAAGATTTGACTATGTTATAGAATAATATAAAACTATAGATAAAAAACAATTTGCTATTTTGCCTCATGCAGTCCTGCAACAAAGGCACATGATATTGCTTTTAACGGATACACTCAAATCTTATATCGAAATTGTATCTTAACAATGAAAAATGTAAAAGCCTTACTTTTTTTTCGGTTCTCCAATCAGTACAAAATTCGTATGTTAAACTATTGTGTGTTCGTTTTTATTGGTTTCGTGTACTTCCATAAATATATAAAAATAACCATCATGAACTCTATCTTCTTCTTCTTCTTACTACTACTAATTGTAATATGAGAACCACCAAATGTGCGTGAAATCTTGAAACACGTAAATAGCTATACTGCTTTGTCCTGGTTTTGCCTGCATACTTGCTTTTCGAGTAACTTACCATTCTATCAATTCTCGGACAAATTGGAAATATAAAACGTTAGTCTCTATGATATTTTTATATATTATCAATAAGGGTATATAATTGTATTTAATTTTGTTATTTTTTCATTCACAGTGTC
Source organism: Heliconius melpomene melpomene (assembly GCA_000313835.2). NCBI lineage: Eukaryota > Metazoa > Arthropoda > Insecta > Lepidoptera > Nymphalidae > Heliconius > Heliconius melpomene. The sequence continues at coordinate 116,331 of HE671840.1, forward strand.
AAATTTGGACTTTTCCATGTTGACTTTAAAAGTCCAGAAAAAACAAGAAAACCTAAATTATCAGCTATCAATTACGCCGAAATTGTAAGAACGAATCGAGTTAATTTCAATTATATAAAACTGCCTTCTTATAAATATAATGATTTATAACGACTTCTGCCCAATAATAGATCTAATTTAAACCAATACTACTAAGTAATTTATTGTTTAATTATAAATAGTAGATTTAATTTATTAAATTTGTTTCTGTTTTAATGTTCTTTTATTTATCCATAGTTCTTATAATTTTTATATTAATCTTTCTAAATTATTAAAAACATATTTGGAGAGACTAATAAAATATAATTTAGATAATTTAAGTCTTAATAAATGAAAATTAAAGATGATCTTTTCAGACATGTGATATCTTTTAAGTTTATAACTAAACCAGGGAAACATTTATTTAGCAAAATAAATAATTTGATAAGTTTTCGACCCCTAATTTGTCTCGTACAACAAAAAAATGTAAAAAATAAATATATGTTAGACAACAATGACTGAAATTACTTGTATGATATCGTTTTTCATTCAATTTGGTGGGTAGTTCTGACGGTACTTGACATTAGATTATTGTGAGACAGTATAAATAATATGCGTCAGTAGTGCGGGTTCACTTCCAAGTGAGTTCCAATTGTGCTGGTTGTGAACACTGACGGTGTTGAATAACACCAAAACAACTAATTTAAACACAACAACTTGAAACCAAGATGAATGTGACAGCAATTAGTAAGTTTCCCGGTACGTATACAAATATTTTATGAGTGGGCGAATAGTTGAATGTCCCGCGATGAGGCAAAGTTGAGGTTTTGTACAAGCGGAGGCTTTAGGCTTTCAGCTTTTTAGATTTTTTCTTAAAGATTTGTATAGAAGAATTTATTCTTAAGTATTGCTTTTTTTCTGCATTCTATTTCTGCTTTTTTGTTTATTTTTTTATACTTTTTATACTATTTTAACTCCTCAATCAACAGATACTGCTATATTATGTAGACATTTTAGTAACTGGTGATTATTAAAACGAACGCCTCTTCCTAGTGATTTTGAGATGAGTGACAGTTTTGACACTTTATTAAGACACTTAATTCTTTATAGACGCTTTCTAGTTAAGTAGTGTAAAAAACATCTTAGTTTCATATATGAAACAGTGGGCCGCTCCAAATATCATACTTTTACTTCTTGACAGTATAAGAATATCAAACGAATGTGAATCCAAGACTTTTAAATGGATATTAACAATGCAAAGTAATGCATTTTAGCAATCAAGAGATGTTTGCTAAATACATTGTAAATAGAAATAAAAAACTCTAAAGAATTTAATAAATTATAACATTGTAGTATAATTCTAGAAAACAAGGAAACGAATAGAATATGGTCAGAGTCAGTTGGCATATTCATTTTACTCTTACCTTTCAAGGCAAAATATTTTTAAAAAATTTACTCAAATATTAACAGATATGTAATTACTGTTACGCCTTAAAACTATTTACATTTATATATATTATACAATCGATGTATTTGGATAAAATGACAAATGCAGTTTGGAAGTAACAGCTTAAAACTAAGCATACGAAATAAGCTTCGAAAAGTTTCCTAACAAAATCTGATAAAGGATATCTTTAGCAATTCATAAAATAATTAATATACAAAATCATGAGCTTAAATTCGCTACAATTTGCTTAAATAATGCACATAATTTCGTTCTATTTACTTTTAAATTCGTCATCTTGGAAAAAAAAACATTGTGCTATATGTCAAAAATATATGTACTTATAGTTTAGTAGTTCCGGATGTATGCGAGAAGCCCAAGACCGGGATGGTTGGCGCTTGATGAAGGAGGCTTACGTTCAGCAGTGGACGGCGATAGGCTGATTATAATAATAATATAGTTAAGTACACAAACATAATATATATATATATATATATATATATATATTTTACTTACTATACTAACATTAAAACAAGAAATTGTTATATTTAACCTCGTATAGCAAGGCATATATAGGCTAATTGATTTGTATTTGAGTTTTCAATGCGAATCCATAAGGGCATATAAATTAAATAGCAAAAAACATGCTCTACCTGATGTTAAATAAGCCGTAATTATTGTAAAATGGATTATTGGCTCGTGACCGGTCGACCTCGGAAGCTGGTGCAGGAATCTTGATTGTTTTAGCAATCAATATTTAAGTTCAATATTAGCTGGCGATATAACACCTGTAATAAGATTTTTATATCAATATTTACTTTACATGTTTATAGTATAGATTTGAAGATTTAGGTTATTATTTATGTTATCGAAATTTATATAATAATTTTTTTATCTTATAATTTAAACACGTAGTGTTGTGTGTTGTTTTAGTAGTTTTTTCTTTATTTCCGGAAATAACCGGAAAAAGAGAAGAAAAGAGGGAAAAATCCATCTTGCCCATAAAAATATATGTAGGTCTGCCACAGATAACAATATTCGAAGCTGTATGTATATATTAGAAATGTGAAAGTTAGAAGTAAGTTGCATGAACTGGTTTTTCAGAAAAAAATATTACCAATGTACTACACTTTTTTCTGTCGCAATTGAATTCACCGCAACTCCTGTCTTCCTTGAGAATTATTTTCTTCAACTATGCTGTGACTACGAAGAAACCGACTCTTAAGCACCCTCTAACGAAACCGTCTAAGCACTTAAAAAATATAATAAAAATTTTCAATTTGTTTTGCCTGTATAAAAATATTATTCTTAAACTATATAAAATAAATAAAATCAGCTTCGAGAAAAGCAGAGGGAACCTACTATTAAGGCAATCCATTCTCTATTTTCCACCAAATTCTAGAGGCGTTGCGAGTTGAGTGGCGAAACTCAACACCGCGTTTTACCTCGACACCAGAGCAAAGAAATGATAGTATAAATTTAAATAATTATTTAATTGCCTAGAATGGGGATAGAACCCATACTTATATTATAAATTCGAAAGTAACTTTGTCTGCCCGTATGTCTGTGCAACTAATTTCAGGGCGGTCAAGTCTCGTCTACCAGGTATTATTTATGACTGTAAGTCCTACTGCAAGACTCAAAGAAAAAAAAATCGTTTACTATAATAACATTCAAATATTACGACCTTAATAAAAGTTTCATATTAGGAGAATTGCGTGAATCAGCTATCAGGCGCTACTAAAGCTTAGAACGTTAAATATCCACAATGAGGCACTAATGTAAGCTTCCAGGACGTTATAATGTAAAACATAAAAGTAATTAAAACGGCAACAACATTCAAGTAAACAACCCCCGACGGTGTTAAGCTTGCGTTGGTTTCATATAAAATAAATATTTTAAATTTATTTAATAAATATTAAAATAAGTATTTCTTTACAAAAGTGTTTATTTTTAGTAGAATATAAAAGGATTAATAATACGATACGCTTCTGGACTTCGAACAAAGTCATTAACTTGAGACAAAAAGATGGTTTGCATAATAAAATTGTAGCGCAAACATCTTTGTTCTTCTTGTTATTTTAGAATTGTCTATTAACTGTATATATTTTAAATCATTATTTTGGATAAATCTAATATCTTAATGCTTTAATCTATTTAATAATTATTATAGTACTATAATACCTACTTAAAATAAGAATTTTAAGTTTTAAAATGATGTAGATACAAATGTTTCCGTACAGTCTTGTAAAATTATTAACACGAAATCGTTTCTAATATTACATTAATTAGGTGTTTGTATGAGATTAATATTAAATATATTTAATTTCTATTATGATTTAAAAGCTGCTATACTTAAGTGACTTATATTTTTTTATAAATATATAAAAATATGATATACATCTTGCGGCCTCTAAAAACCTTTTTAGAATCAAAAGTAAATCTGTAGTTCAATATAGCATCCAATATACGTAATCGGATAAAGCACAGTTTCTCCAAAATATACCGACCAAGAAATTCTGTATATTCCAATAAATGGAATTCTGATTTTTTTCAGCGATATAAGCTTATGTTATATTGGCATTATGTAACGAGAAATAATACTATTTATTTTTAAAGAGAAATATGAAGGTAAGCTTAAGCTCCTTAAAAGTACTTATCCCTAATAGCAAAAATAAATTAAACGACATATATAAGAAATGTCTATGTCATCAAATGTGTTAAAACATAACAGTATTTTTTAAACGATCTTTTTTAAGAGTTTTAGAACAGAACAAAACAAAGGGACGAGTAAACCATAATTTTGATCTATTTTGTATGAAATAGAAGTCTCCTAGTAATTTTAATAAATATCATAAAATTTAAAACAAAAGAAAAATCTAGATATTTCGTTCTTTAATGAGCAATAAATTCATTTGTTATTTTTTCTTATTCTTAGAGTCGAAGCCCTTAAAATGTAAATTACTTTTATGTTACGTTTGATATTTGTTTGAAATTGATTCAATTTTAACAAATATAGATAATATAGATAAATACTATATATCCATATATAAGTATCCATACGTAAGCCTTTCAGACTAGTAAATGTGACCTTTCGAGCATTGAATTCCAATTATATATAATTATTTGATTAATTATATTATCATCAAATTAAATCTTATTAGTGTGACAATCACGCGCGATCTGAGACTCTTAGATTTAATTATGAAACATATTTATTTGAATTAATTATATATTGTTTTTATATTGCTAACATAATACTTAACTAGTACAGAATTTATGAATTTATTATTTTTCGAATACCTGATTAGAATGAAATAATTTGATACATGATGCTGTTCATCATTTGTTTTTCAACAGCTCTATACCGCAAAACCCTACACCTGTCTACCCTCAACTTTATACGCATAACCTTACTAATGTCTGCCTTAGACAGAAAGAATTTAACATTAAGACATTTTGTTGTCTATTTTCAGTTCAATATATTGTGTGTTGATAACCAGATCTCAACGCTGCTAGAATAAATCCACAAAACCATTCTGGAATTCTCTCCATATTGTTTTAAAGTTGAAAATATGTATTATTTACATTTCATGGGACTTTCATGGGACGATAATAAATGTATTTTTTAAAGTTATCATGCCATGCTTACAATTCACCCGTATTGATGGAAACAATGCGTCCAACCAAATTGGGTCAATCTTTTGATCCTTTACAGCCATTGCTTTATGTGTCTAGGTATATCGTATAATCTTTCTGTCACCGTTCGTGATCAATTTTTCTTTATGTAAATTGTAAATTGTATGAAGCAGCTACGATGGTGTATATTTTATAGGTGATAATAAATTATTTCGTGCCAATATATTATGTATATATTAACAAAAATTATAGACCTTGCTGATTTAGACAATGTTTATAATTAAATATTTAATATCCTTATAAATACTTATTTAAACTAGTTAAGTCACTCCGTTCCCCAGTTTCCGTCGAATTCTGCAGACGTAGCGTGTTGAATGGTGGAACTTAACGCGTAACGACACCAAAGTGTAGAAATGATTTTTTTTCAGTTGAGTTAAGTTAAATATTTTATTTCTTCAAGCGAACCTACAAACAGTCGCGCTTACAGTCACACACTTGTGTATTTTTTTCTAATGCCCTTTTAACTTTCTTTTTATTCTATTCAAAATGGCTAAAATAAAAGAACTTTGTTTAGGTAAGTCTTATAGTAAATTTTAAGCGTAAAGGATAGTGAAGTGCAAAGACTGAAAACATTCAAAAATACAGCAATTTACTAAAACCATTTATCCCATAGAAGCTTTTCGTTCACTCACGCTTTAAACGGGTTTTTGTATAAACTGCTTTTATTTTTGAGTCCTCTAGTATGCGACTAGGCACTGTTTTTTTAACATTTTCTAAACTAATAAAAATAAAATATTGCATTTATTGATATATAATAAAACATTCATCTATTTTTTTATCAGCTTCACGCTTCACGCACACATCAGGGTAGGCAGAGGAAACCTTGTGTTAAGACACTCCGTTGCCCACTTCCTGCTGAATTCTGGAGGTATTGCGTGTTGAGGGGCAAAACTCAACGCCGCGGTTTGCCTCGACACCAAAGCGAAGAAATGGAGGAATAAACGTAAAAAAATATTTCACTTCCTCAAGTGATATCCCTTGGCCGTGCGCATATACGTTTCATCCGTCAAAGACATTATAGAGTATAAATTGGACGATGTCCAAATATTTATAAATGTCCAGTTACTCGCATAACGACCAAGTTATTTAAACAATATTGGAGGCTTCTCTGCAGCTCAGTCCAATTAAAAAAATGTTGTTATTGACACGACTTGTAATTATTACATAGTAAGTTGGTAAAGATGATAAATAAAATAAGGTTATTTGAGTACATCGCGAAGAGGTGGGACAGTATTTGTCTGTAATTGAAGGGTCGTGTATTTCGGTTACCACTAGGCGGAAAAATATCTGTTTCCTGATTGCGGCGTTGAGTTCCGTAACTCAATACGCAATATCACGATATCCGGTAATTAGAATGATGCAAATGGACTGTTACTAGGTTCTATCATGCTTAATATATGGTCAAGCTAAAAAAGAATTGTTTATATGTATTCTATAGAACAATATCAAGTATTTTAGGAGAGATTTTTTGTATAATATTGTTGCCTACAAATATGATACAGTGGCGACTGGCGCTATGATGACGCAGTAAGCAGTGACATCGTTTTGGCAATGCAACTTTTTAGTGGCACAGCTGGTTTGTCCACATCTAACTGTATATTTACTTTATTTTGCGAATTCAAATATCACATGAATATATATTCATACTCCTATTTCAAATAGATATAAACGAGACATATATATGTGCTTGTTTCTGTTTAATCAATAGAAAGCTTACTTAAAATAAATAAATAATAAATTTGAACTGCAAAAGATATTAAATTATTTGAAAAATCTTTTTCATATACAGAATTCTGATAAATATTCAATCAATGGAAGAAATAATGGAGACAATAAATACACGAGTCGTTCTAAACCTTAGGTTGTTTTGAAAAATATAGTATACTTGCTATGCTTGTGGTAGTACACAAGTGCGATCGTCTCAATAAATAAATATAGAACTCGGCTATATCTAATGCGAGGCAAATGTAGCAATATTGTTGTGTATTTTCAGAGCTATTCGTATGCGCGACACGTGCCATGGGCGCGGTGCAACGTTCAACATACAGTTTTTATTTCCTGCGCCATTCAGCTTACAAACAAATTCTACTCCGTTGTACGCGAAGTGTATAGAATGACAAAAAAATTCAGTCTACAAACAAATACTTTATATAACAAAATACTTTTTCCCGAGAATATCTTTGTATACGAAAAACAAATTCGCGGATTCGTATGTTCAATTCTAGGAAATACTCGTCAACTCGCGGCTTCGTTTATCTGAACTACCTAATTATTAATTTACTAATCTGCAAAACTTCCGTTTTCTATTCAATAAAATAAAACAATCACTCAATGTTAAGAAAATCTTGCTGTAGTACAATAGTCAAAATTGCTAATAAATAGGTTAAGCCGTTTCTGAACAAACGCACAGACAAACAGACAATATTTTAAAAATAATTATTTCTGGTTCTATTATGGTATTAAGGCTATCAATATTTATTTTCATATATACCTTCCATGTATTCCATGATTGGATGTGATATAACATTGCATGAGTTAAATATTTTAGTATAAAAATATATTTATTTTAAGTTTCTACCAAAAATATTTACCCAAAACAAATAAACTCGACATCCTCAAGCCAGATGGAACCTTAAATACATGAATATTTTAATTAAGCTACGTAAGGTACAAAGATACAAAGCCTTTGTGTTGCTTGTAGTTGTTTCTAGAGCTATTGTGCAGCAAACGTCACATCCACTTCCTGCATCCGGTACTGTGCTTCAAACTGCTACAGTAGTGGCCGCTATCTACCACGTCAACCTTTCTTTAAAGCGGACTATTTCTACACAATATCATTGGAAAAATATGCTAGGTTTTTCTGTATTTTCTTCTATTATATTCCATTATCTTGAATAAATTTTCGTATTTAAATGTGTAAATTTAAATAATTTTATTAATAACAAAATTTTTCTTCATACCATTTGAAATTATAAATTTCATTTCTATATTTAATAGCTTTCAGCTGGTGCCAATTGTGCACTGGTTTCCGAGGCTACAAGTGAAGACGTGAGGCCACATTGAATGATGTACCTCATTTCCCAATGCCACCTTATCTTAACCAGAACAGCGATTTTGTGCAAGACCTGCGAACTGGCAATTTTATATTTTAACTGGCACTAACCAGGTGATTTACACCTGGTAAATGGTTGCAGTAACGTGCAAATGCTTATATCATAGGAAAGCGATTTAAGCATGTTACAGCTGAATTTTGGAGGCATTGCATGTTGAGTGACGGAATTCAACGCCGCGCTTTGCCTCATTACCAATGTAATATATATATATATTGATTGTAATATATATATATATTGATTGTAATATATATATATATATATTTTTCTTCAAAATTGTGAATTGAAAAATAGTAATAAACACTAGAGCCGGGTTGCTTTAATAAAAAATATCTGCATTTATTAAGCATATTTTTAATTCATTCTCGGTATTATTGTTATTAGGTATCGCTAAAAATTATATAATCACAACTTAAAATGTATTTCATTATTTTTCTCATTAATATTGTTATAAAACTTTATATATTTTTTTAATATATGTGACTATTTCTTTAGAGTGTCGTTTACTGGTGCCATTACCCCATGTATAAAGAGACATAAAAGTATGTGACGAGCACTAACATATGCAGATATAACATTTTCATAAGCAAAATTATTGTAAACATACAGATAGTTTATATAAAGGTTTTACGAAAATTAGAAGTATATCAATCCTATCTCTAACCAGCTCACTCATGATTGATTATATAAGTTAATGTTAATGAGATTTGAATAATCACTTAGCTGACTGTAGTTGGTTCTAGATTATACAACATAATTTAGTTAGTTACTAATAATTTCATATGGATTATTAAAACTTTTACGTTTTAAATTAAGCCTTTTAACTGGAATAATCGCGTACATTTAGTATTATACGTTTTGGACGACGTTTCATATACTTTGCAGTAGTCCATCACGGATCCCGGCTAGACTAGGTTACGTTTGTACATCAACTGGATATAATTATTATAACAAACTACAGCCAAAATTGACCTGAATACTTACAAAATGAGCTGGCTGACTGATCTTGCCCTCTGGTGTGGTGAGTTCCAGATTCTCTATTGAAATTAGAATGTTTTTATATCTAAATAGCCTCGCGGGTAATTTTAGGAATATATCTGTTCTTCCTACCGAGGATATGCTATCAGCTTGATATAATGGTTGAGTTTATTCGCTGTATGCTCACGCACGGCTGACCTCGGTGCATATCAATTCTTGACACCGCAGTTATGTTCCTTCACCTTCCAATGATGCTTCTCTTTGTTTAGCTAATGGGTGAATAGGCTTATCATACAATAACAATCTAATTTGTATGTATATGCCTACACACTGCAAAAGATTATTTTTTATCATCGATCTCGAGAATTAGTTCACTTTTTTTATTAAGCTTAAATATAGTTTTTTAAAGCTGTTTAAGATTGTAATGTCTACACTTTCTTCACATATATCATTAAGTTACTCTTAAGTTATTATGTTTAAATATATGTATGTGTTGCACACCTTATAACAATATATTGTCATTATTAATTAATTCAATTATGTTGCATGTTGCTTAATAGGCATAATAATTAAATGACTCCGGCTTTTAAAGTTTTACCACGAAACAGTGATATGCATACGTATAAGTATTTAATATTAATATTATGGTTTATATTTTTAAATTGAATTATAAATATAAAACTTGCAAATAAAAAGCTAATTCATTAGGTCTAACTCCCGTTACATATTAATTCTGCTTACGTCATTTGCCTCTACAATTGCTATTCTCACTTAAATAGTATATTTTGCCTCGTTACCAGTGCGAGAAAATGAATATATTAAATATTACATCCCGAGAACGTACACAGTCAGTGTACAGTCACACGTTTGTGCCCCTGGGGCACAACGACCTCATATTATAGACTCGATTATTCTCTTAAAATTAAATTAATAGAGCACAAGTAAAGCATGTGAATCTCATCGAACTCCTAGCACGTATTCGGTCTTGCGTAATTGTGTCGTTTAATATTCATCGAGTGTGTGGACAAAGAGATTCATATTTTTTAAATTTGATTTTTAAAAAAAAACCATTGTTTTTGCTGTCAATCCAATGCTAAGACATTCATTTACCATAATTAGTTAATTTAAAACCCATGCCGTGATACTTAACATAACATATTTTCTAATATAGTATCTTTTTAGGGTTCCGCACCTTTCTCCTTTCTCTCAGGAACGCTTGGAGATATCGAATGGAAATTTAAACTATATAATTATATCTACGGGCCCTTTAATTTTCTGAAAAAATAAATACTCGTATATATACCACCTTGTAACAAAAATTGCGTCAATTTGTCATCAACTCGTTCAAAAAGATTGATCACTGCTAATTATAAGATCCCTGGCCGCCTTACCATTCGGTTTTGCGCAAACTCACCAAATGCTCATCAATTATAATAGAACCTTTGTTCTTTGTTATTTGTGACAGTGTATCCATCAATGAACTATAGCAAATTTGTCCAAACATATTGTTGGAATAGAACAAAACATATTTCATCAGCTTATTTATCAACAGTGTACGTATAAGGTGTTTTGGTTAAATATGATACCGTGCAAAGTGGAGTAGGTTGAGTAGGAAGACAGACCCTGGTAATAGCCGGGATTAATGCAAGGAAGAAGAAGAACACTGGGTTGGTTATATGTAGCTATATTTTACATAAGAACATCACATTCAAATTAAATGCTGTGAATTCACATTAGATGCTAATTGGAATACATGGTAAGGCATTTCAAATGCTTCGCTTATTTTCCACTAATTTATTAATTCACAGCCTAACACAAAATACAAACAATTAAAAAACATATCCTGTCGTAGGTAGTTACGTATAATTTTAAATGTAATATTAAAAGCATAGCGAGGCAATTTTCAATGCCTTTATTTTTAGATTGCGTTACTTAGCTATTTAAAGCTTTTTTAAATTAGGTGTATATTTTAAATTTGTACGGCACATGTGGTTAGCCTGTGCAACGCGGGAACCTTTTAGTCTTTTTATTTTCGTGACCATTCAAGCTGAAAATTTCACTCGCTTCAAAGAACTATACGTTAACAAAAAGTTTGTTTCGTTAAAGCGCTTTGTGAGCATAAGCTAATTTAATAAATTTAGTAAGATTATTGTATGTGAGAAAGAGGCCAGTCATGGCTCAGGAGCTTAAGGGTGTGGCTGTAAACGCGACAGGTTGTGGGTTTGACTCCCACTCGATAAAATCTTTTTTTTTAAATGTTTTCTTCAATTTCTTTGCTTTGTTAGTTCGCGGAATAGTTCCGCCATTCAACACGCAAAGCCTCCAGAATTAGGTGAAAAGTGGAGAGCGGAGTGTCTTAAAACAATGCTTCTCTGTTCCTAACGAACGAATTTATACCATACTACATGGGGGCTACAGCTTTGAAAAAAAAAATGAATATACCTATTATAGGTAGGTATATTATACGCGAAGCAATTTATTAACGTATGCCAAAGCTTAACTAGGTCATTTGAAAAAATCTCTTACGTTGACGTTAACGTTGTTATAAGAATGAACGAACGAATTCATAGCTTAAGCTTTACTTTACTTACTTCATTTGAAAATTTTAGTAAAAAATATTTTAGCTAGATGAAAATATTTTAATTAATTTTTAACTAATTCTTAATACATGTTTTTTTATTAAGTAAAGACTAAACTTTTGTTACTAGAAAATACTTCCCTTTAAGGCACATATTCAGTGCACGATGTCGACATCCTTTCAGTCGCTAAATTGAGATATCATAACCAATCTGTTCGAGATCGGTATGAACTTTGAGTAGTTAACCCAATTAATGTTGTAAAAGGGTTTCAGTTGTGTGACGTGACTATCAGAGCTGATTTTATGTATGTATGTATGCATTTCAAGTCTTAATAAAATTCTGTCTTTCCATTTACATTTATATGCCTTTTCCTATCCTATATCTTATAAAACAAAGTCGCTTTTCGTGTCTGTCTGAAATTTGTAACTCTTCTTCTTCTAAACTACCAAACGGATTTTGGTGAGGTTTTCACCATTAGGTTGAGTATTTCTCAGGGAAGATTTATATATAGTTTATTATTTGTACATTCTTATGTAAATTAACATAAATACGATAAATGTGTATAAAGTCCTACCCATTGAGACACTTTCGCGCATGCGCTGCTCTAATGATAAGTACTACATGAAACAAAATGTACTGGAATATTGTTCCTCTTAATAAGATCTACAAAAAAGTCCGTGATGGCATATTCGTATCTTTTAAGAATAACGTGTAGTGATCATATTTCTGTCTAAAAATTGTAATTTCAATATTTTTTTTATTGTGAGGGATATTTTTCCATAATGGTATTAATCCTTATCCTTTAAAATACTTTACTAATTTTCTACGTTAAACGAAGATAAAATTTTCTTTTTACACTATTTCGAAATTGCGAATAGTTTTAGAGAAAAACGCATTTAATTGTTGACACATCACTCCGTTGACACATCAGCTATATTTTACTTATTCCCTTACTCTCAGCATATAAATAAGTATATTAGTTACGTTGGCTATTTAATGTAGATCAAAACTGTCTTTTACTGTTTCTCATTTTAATAAGTACTTCACAAGTTGTTACAATATCAAAAAATCCTTGCTGCGAAACGGCTCGCCACTCGACATGCGTCCGCCGCGCCCGCCTTCGGTGGTTCAGTGGTAGAATGCTCGCCTGCCACGCGGGCGGCCCGGGTTCGATTCCCGGCCGATGCATTCTATTTAATTTTCCTCACAGGCAGCCACGTAGTGCTTGCTTTTCATCAGGGACAGAATACCCTCTTCAGCATTAACCACAAGTTCGGAAAAAAAAACCCGCCTGTCTCTATAGCAACGAAGATTTAGATGCGTTTGCACGTATTGGATAATTGGAGTTGAATGTATTATTTAAGCGCGATATATTTGGTTTCATATTTTTTGTAGTAGTTATTAGGTAGGTAGACTTTTGTTTATAATTTCTTCCGTTTAAAAATAGTCATTTAACTATCTAAAAATAGTCATTTAAATGTATTTTAATAAGTACTTGAAAAGATTTGTAGCACAGATTTAAAATTACGGTACCTACTAAAAAATCCTTGCTGTGTAAAACAATTGGAAAATCCTTATTGAAACTACGAAACTGCGGGTTGCATTAGGGTTTAATTAAATTTTCACATTATCTTAAGTGCTTTGCAAACATACATTATATAAATAATCCAGTAGTTAAAGCGGGCGAAGCCGCAGGAGGGTCGCTAGTCCTATCCTATATCTTATAAAACAAAGTCGCTTTTCGTGTCTGTCTGAACTTTCTAACTCTTCTTCTTCTAAACCACCCAACGGATTTTTATGCGGTTTTCACCATTAGGTGGAGTATTTCTCAGGGAAGGTTTATATATAGTTTATTATTTGTACATTCTTATGTAAATTAACATAAATACGATAAATGTGCCTAAAGTCCTACCCGTTGAGACACTTTCGTGCATGCGCTGCTTTAATGGTAAGTACTACATGAAAATAATGTACTGGAGTATTGTTTCTCTTAATAAGATCTACAAAAAAGTCCGCGAGAGCATATTCATATCTTTTAAGAATAACGTGTAGTGATCATATTTCTGTATAAAAATAGTAATTTCAATATATTTTTATTGTGAGGGAAATTTTTCCATAATGGTATTAATCCTTATCCTTTAAAATACTTTAATAATTTTCTACGTTAAACGAAGATAAAACTTGCTTCTTACACTAATTCGAAATTGCGAATAGTTTTAGAGAAAAACGCATTTAATTGTTGACACATCACGCCGTTGACTCTTCAGCTGTATGTTACTCAAGTTTCACTTATCCCTTACTCTCAGCATATGTTTTTCATTTTAATAAGTACTTTAGAAGTTGTTACAATATCAAAAAATCCTTGCTGCGAAACGGCTCGCCACTCGCCATGCGTCCGCCGCGTCGCCTGCCTCACACGCATCTGTGGTTCAGTGGTAGAATGCTCGCCTGCCACGCGGGTGGCCCGGGTTTGATTCCTGGCCGATGCATTCTCTTTAATTTTCCTCACAGGCAGCCACGTAGTGCTTGCTTTTCATCAGGGACAGAATACCCTCTTCAGCATTAACCACAAGCTCGAAAAAAAACCCGCCTGACTTTATAGCAACGAAGATTTAGATGCGTTTGCACGTATTGAATAATTCGAGTTGAATGTATTATTTCAGCGCGATATATTTGGTTTCATATTTTTTGTAGTAGTTATTACTAATAAATTCTTCTGTTTAAAAATAGTCATTTAACTATCTAAAAATAGTCATTTAAATATATTTTAATAAGTACTTGAAAAGATTAGTAGCACAGATTTATAATTACGGTACCTACTAAAAAATCCTTGCTGTGTAAAACAATTGGAAAATCTTTATTGAAACTAAAAAAATGCGGGTTGCATTAGGGTTTAATTAATTTTCACATTATCTTAAGTGCTTTGCAAACATACATTATATGAATAATCCAGTAGTAAAAGCGGGCGAAGCCGCAAGAGGGTCGCTAGTATTTCTATAAAATAATAAGAGTGACTTCCTCAGTTTTTAGATATAAAACAATGAATAGTTTAACAAATATAGGACATTATTTCCTTTCAAATAAAATAAAAATGGAATAAAATCTTAAGATTCTAAGTGAAATGAAATATGAATGAATTATAACTTTTTGGATCCACAGAGTTTAGGGACATAGTCGTTACGGATAAAAGGGTTCAGCGTGATGCCATCTGCATAATAATGGAGGTATTTAAACAGACAAAAATTTATGTAATTTATATATCCGTAGGTATCTTTTAAAAGATTCTGGTAAAATGTTGCTGATTTAATAAATAATGATTATTTGCCTCAATTTTATGAAAAAAGAAAAAACTTTAAATTCTAATAAAATTAATTCAATAAAATCAATACTACGTCCTTAAATATACTCAGCTCTTTTAATACCTATTTAAGAATGTACACAATAATTACCTATGTAATATATCGATATAATAACTTAAGTAATAATTAAGTCATCTTAATATCCCACGTAATATTATACAAATCAATCAAAATTAGCATAGCTTCATCACTATTACAGTATATATTATACATCTCTAGGTATAAAATAGAATGCAGTGTGCAATGTATATACTCGTATTATACAGCCTCCTACCAATATCGTATAACTGATGTCAGTAGACAGATTTATCGGTGTATGGTTATACGTTAAAATGAAATATAGCGACAACTTTATAATAAAATTGATCGTGTGAATACCCTTCATATATTTATCATGTGTGTCAATTAATATTACTTTATTTATTGAAAATCATTGAAATTTTCATTTAAAATATTTACTTATATATTATTTAATATACTAGCAGTCCAAACACGTTATTGCCCGCTGAAACTAATTATTTAAAAATTACACAAAACATTTACATAAAATGTAGTCTATTTGTTATTTTAAGCTATAAGCTATATTACTGAAAAGTTTTACCTAAAACCGTTCAGTCGTTTTTGGAACAAAACCAAAAACCACCCTCACATCTTTCACATTCATAATATGAGTAGGTAAAAACAGTCAAAGGAGTTGCAGTAAGCCTTTGAGAATCAAGTATCTAAAATGCGTGCATCTGATAATTTATCGACTGGCTTTTCATTTCCCGGCGCTCGGCACATGGAAATTGGTCGTCCATCCTAACGTATTGAATGTTAACTGACATTTACTCGGTGTACAAAATAAATCATTTTCCAATGGAGTTTGAAGCAAAAACAAAAGATTTCTTTAAGCTGGTATCAGAAAATCAATGTGTTTTTTGTCTAAATATACATATAATTTCAACTTAAAACTTTTTAAAAAATATGTTTAGATTTTACGTATATCACTTGATTCTATAGAATTGAATATAAATATAAATGAAGATAAATTAAATTATTATTTTGTATTTCGAATTAAAATCTTTTAGATATTGTTTTTCATGATACACACAGAAAATCTAGTCCTATGAAAAATACACAATTTTATTACAAAAATTGTGATTAGGTATACGTCGAGCAAATGCAATCGTCGATTTTCATTTCTCTCTCGGCTGAACTAGCAGACAGATATTCACGTTAAATATTCAGTCTTCGCTCCGTTTTCAAAGCATTCATAATTTGATACCTTATTGGAATGAGATATTAGCAGAAAATATTTTATAATAATTTCTTCTTTCTAGCATTATTCCCAATATTTTTGCCAGGATCTGACTACTTCACTTTGCACGGTATTTAACATCCTCCGTGGTCAGTCCATTGGGTCTCATAGCCTATGTAGCCTGCACGACATCCAACTATTATTTTCTTAAGCATCCAGAGGGCTGACTCGAGGGACATTGGTCCCTAGAGTGAGCCCCCTTCTACATCGATAGAATACATAATTCTATGATATACTTTTCTTATATAAGTAATGCGTAAAAATAAATCTGATATATACTACTATAATCAAGCAGAAACATTATAAGCTTTCATCGAGGATTAATACCAATTATTCGCTAAGATTGATTAGAAACTTCCCTTACATTCTGTTTTTCGCCAACTCGCTAAATTCTCATCAATGCGCAACGAATGTTGCCCCATTGCTATTTGTAGCTGTGGCATCAATCAATAACCTCGCTGTAAAGAACTTATAGGTCAAAGAATATTTTTCTATAACTTTTTGTATTTATTATATTGTTTTTATTATTATTTAAATATAATTGAGTGACGGAATTATTTGCATGCAATGAAAAAAATCTGCTTTAGGCACCCCTAAACAATCTACAATGTCTCTAAAATAGATGGTTTTCTTTGCTTTATCTGCTCAATGCATGGGCTTAAAAATAAAAATTTTGATTCTTATTTTAGTTGTAGTAAGAGAAAAAAATATTAGATTAATAATTACTATTTTACAAATAACATATATTTTATACAAAAAAAACCCTTTACATTAATATGCTATAAAGTGCGTTCTAATAAAAAAAAAGAAAATGGAGTTACCGAGCTACCTGAATTCGAACTTAGGCAATTTAACTTTTTATGGTGCCTCGATGATTTCTTTCAGTCAAGTTGAAGTGCCTTTAATAAGTTTAGCGTGATAATTTATTTTTTGACATGACGATGAGTAATCAAAGGCAGGTAAAGTTTTACCTCTACATCTTCTTCGTTAAACTTTGATGTCTGTTTGTGAATCAGTTGTTTTAGGTTATTAATTTTGTTAATAGTCTTCTTTCTACGTATTGTCGAAATATTATGTCATATTATAACGTTATTTTAGTACTAAACTAAATATTTACTAGACCCCAATTTCTGCCGAATTCTGAAGGTATTGCATGTTAAGTGGCGGGACTCAACGCTGTGCTTTGCCTCAACGAACGCCAGAAATGAAAAACACAGATTCAAAATCTCAGAATACTAATTTACCTAATTCCACAATCGACTTCACCAAATACTTATTTAATATACGCACTTACTATTCCCAACAGCTTGAGATGTAAAAGTAAATAGATCGTTAAGAACTGTAACTAGTGTTTTTATTACTTGAACAAACGGACAATAATCGTTTACACCGCTGTAATTGTTCTTGTACTATTTTCTATGTTAGTATTAGATACCGATAGTATTCTAAACGAGTCGTCATGGAGGTCATTGTTTCGTATATATTTTTATACTAATGATCTATGTTAGCCTTATTACTTTAATAATTAATTATTTTATTAGCTTATATTATTGTACGTATTTATTAATGAAAAAAAACCAGTCAAGTGCGAGTCAGTCTCGCCGGTCGAGGTTTCCGCACCAATTTCAGAATTTCGGTACGCAATTATTGATGAAAGTTGGCAAACTTAGTTTCGCGGACGTATGCAGTCATTTTGCATAAAATAAAATTCAATTATAATAGTTTTTATCTACAATAGAAATTTCCATTTTTTCAGATATTTTCCCTAATTTGTCCCGTACGTTTTTACTTGCTTGCTTAATTTCATAATTTAACTTCAGTGCCGTAAATTTAAATATTTCATATTCTTTCAGCTCGATATCTCCACGCTATCTTGAGATAAATGATTTTGGCACACGGACTGTCCTATAAGGGTTTCGTTTTTCCCTTTTGAGATACGGAACCCTTTTTTTTTTTTTAATTTTATGAAACTCTAACATGTAAAATACTCTTATTATATGTATTACTCCACCCATACTTAATTTTAAGCATATATGTTAATTTATATTACAAGCCCATAAGTTTCATAATAAGAGGTAAGTAAACCCGCGTCCATCAGTGACGGGAGCAAGCCTGGGCGGGGCAGGACTCAAAGTGAATAATGACCGCGAATTGTGTTTCACTGTAATGAAAATGAAATGTTCACCCCATTTTCCTTTTATTTAACCTCCGTTGGAGATAAAAAATCTTTGAAGAGCGCATTTGTATTCGTTCTAAAAACATTTCGTTGTACTTTTCCTTTTTTAAATATCTTTATAGAAATATTATCTTGACAGTTAACTTGAAGTGCTATCATTTAAAACTTTAAGATTCTTTTCATTTTACCGAGTGGGAATCGAATCCACTCACACGCTTGCCACTGCGCCCCGACGACAACGACGACGACACCACGAAAATAATATCAAATATTACTCGTTTTCTATTTTAATTAATAATTAAACATATTACATTATTAAAATAAATAATATTATATATTTTACTATGTATACATGTATTTTGGCAGTCTTAACTCATAAAAGGATAACCGACAACAACAGCCGTGAGGTATGGAAAAGTAATGTAAAGCAAGCGTCTCGCTAAAGGCACTGAAGCATCATATCACCGAGAAAATTGCCATCGAAATACGTTACACATTGGAAATTGCGGCAATTTGTTAACGTTATATGTCCTAAGGGAGCCCTCAAGCAGCTCACATTTTTAACAATTTATAGCAGAATGTTATTTTCATTGCCATATATATACAATTGATACCATTTCATATGAAATTGGTAGAATCGTACGAGTTTTGTCAATAATGGCAACAATATATAGTAATAAATCCTTTTCTTCGCTTTTATATCATAAATTGATAGTAATATTATATAAAGAATTTTTATTTTAAATACGGTTTTTCTAATTATCTTATTTACTCTTGGTACACACATTTTACTTACAACAAATTTTCTATATCTATAAGACAGGACAACACACGAATCACACATCAAGGCAAAACGTGGCGTAGAGTTCCGTCACTCAACACACAATGTCTACAGATGCGATACAAGCGGAATACAGTGTGAAGCTGAAAAAAAATGTACATAATAAAAAAGCATTTTATAGACAAATTTAACTTCTCATAAATAAAACGTAAATACATATGTTTTAGTAAAATCCGTCATCTACATACATTACAAAATCTTTTGAACAAGTACAAAACTCTGACGAATAATGCAAGGAAAATATACTAGCGGCCGTATATTACTAAAGTTATTTGAATGTGAAACACGTCACATGTGCGCGTTGTAGCGTACTACATTCAGTTTTTATTTCCTGACCTAACCGTACCCTGTATGGGGAGCAGCAAAAAGTCAGTTACGGTTAAACCGCTCAGTTGACTTTGCTTAACGATATGAATCATAATATTTTTTAAAAAATATTATATTTTTTGTTTGTTGTTAGGTTTATTTTATTATATTTTTACCGCAAAAGGGGTTAAACCTTTATCACTATGTTGTCTATCTCTCCGTCTGTCAAGGCCATTTATCTCAGGACCGCGTAGAGGCATCAAGCTGAAATTTATATTAAATATTCAGGTTTAAGGTTCCTAGAAACAGAGAAAAAATCAAATATCTAAGTCAACGTAATCAAAAGATACAAGTATTTATGCATTGATTTTACTGTAATAGGAAAAATTTGAAATTTTATAGGCATTTAATAGAAAAAAATAATTACAAACTTCTATTTGTAGACCCTTTATACAAAATGACTGTATATGCCCGAAAATTTAAGCTTGTCAACTTTTATTAGTTGTACTTCCTGAAGTTGGTACGAAACCCTCGATGGAAATATCCACCTCGCATCTAAGTAGTTGTTTTTTGTTTAAAATTTTAATTTTCAGAATTTCCTAGAAGAACCAGAAAAAACAAAAGTTTCCTTTTAATAGTCCACAACAACAAATATATTTTTTAATTCAAACTAATTCCAATATAAACCATCAAATAAATTTAATAACGCAAGCACCAGATATTGATAAATTATTAAATTTGAGAATTGATATTTATGAGCTAGTGAATATTTATTGTATGTGCAACCGATGCGTTATTTTAATACCCAAACAAAACCGCCGCTGCTGTGAATAATTAGCCAGAAATTAGAACTTCAAAAGTCTATTTAATATGAATAATGGTTCTATAAAAATACCAGAATATTCGAGTTTTATAGTTTTTTACGTAATAGGATTAATCATTAACTTAGTGATCCGTCACTTTTTTAATATTTTTTTATTAAAGTGAAAATCATGAACACTTAAAACAAATAGGATACGAAATGTGTTTATACAGCCATTTAAGTTTAGTTCTAAGTAATGTCTTACGTTCACGCTGTATACCGCATATACCAGGATAGGAAAATTGAACCCTTATTTTTAAGACACTCCGTTCCCTACTTTCCGTCGTATTGGAAGCATATTGTGTGTCGAGTGGCGGTCAACACCCCACCTCGTCATCAGAGCGAGGAAAATGAACAAAATCGAGATCACGCCCTGTCGCAAATGCAGTCGGACGGCTTGTGCCCATGCGAATGAGGGCTCTAGTAAGTAAAGTCTTAAGAAATATATTACCTAACCAAATACACGGTCCGTTTTTCCTTAGTGTATGAAATAATAATAATAATAAAAAAAGAGAGATTATCATTAACCTTTTTATAAATTTTAAAACTAAATTAATATTCCAAAACCTATGCAGATGCGTATAATTATATGCTGGATTGAATAAACTTTATCACACATGAGATGCTAGTGTCATCACCATAGCAATACCTTTTCGGATTTACCTTCACATCGGAAGTACCTAAAGTTAGGAGCAAACTATTGGATTTGACAGCCAGCCACAAAAGATGTGGAGACAGGAGTTTTTGGCACTTAAGAATGGTATACTGTAACCTGATACAATTTATCAAAAGTAATAAAAAGTATCTTTTTTTGTAGATTTTCGTTAATATTTATTATTAGATGTCTGAAAAATGTATAGTAAAAAACTTAAAATCTATTTCATATATATACGCATGTAACCAATAAGCTATCCTGATAATATATTACTAAGGAGAAAATTGTGAGGGAAATGTGTTTTAATTCGTTATAAAGTTGTGAAAATCATGAGGAACATATAAAATATGAACCTAAAACCACAAGGTGCAAAAGGCGTTAAAACTTTACACAACAGCGTTAGGCTAAATGAGCACGTCAGCAAAGTTTTTATCACCATTTTAATAAGTAATATTATATACATATAATAAAATATATATTTCATGGTGATAAAAACTTTGCTGACATGCTCATTTAGCCTAACCCATCTTTCTTATTTAAATTTTTTAATGAAGATATATTAAAATATATATTCTTTATATACTTTAATACATCTTAATTAAAAATTTAAAATAAGAAAGATAACACAATTTACATTTAAGTAACGAAAAGGGACTTATAAACCAAAATTATGAAAGAACTTTCATCGTTAAGGGACTAAAGGGAGCTAAAATGTAGTATCGCACTGGAATTGTACCCGCCTGGGCGCGTCCTAATGAATCGTAATGGCGTCAAGTGCTCTCCCCTAAAATCAAGCTACGAGTACACTGCCGCCTCTCCGCCTCTCTAAAACATGTTAGTCTATCCACCGTGACGTGTTTGGAAGTGCATAATTTACACGTTTTCAGTGTTAGAACGTGTATGATGTTTTAAGATATACCATCATCGTCCTTTTAGTGTACAATATGTGCTACTGCTAAAAGGATGATGCAGTAAGTTAATTATTCTTCAAAGTACACTGTCCTTATTAAAAGTGCACTGGCTTTAACGTTATTAATACTTATTTAGAAAATGTATAAAAATATGAACGTAGCGGGACTTGCACCCGCAAAATAAGTTGAAACAGACGTATAAGAATTTCATTATAACGTGATGAGAACGTATGGCTTAGTAGAAAGAACGCATGGACGGTATCCAAGAAGCGTAGGTTCAAATCTACGTTCAAATATATAAATATTACGTAATATATATGTTTTTTTATTCTGAGTTCTCACTTCGTGCTAAATTTCATAATTGTAAGTCCACGGTGTTTTACGACAGACGATCAACAAAAGGAGGACTATAAGGTTTCTTTTTTTCTTTCGAGGTACGGAAAACCCTAAAAAAGATATTTTCCGATAGAATGTCGAACCCACCACTACAATACTCGAATAGGAAACATCAAAAGGTACGTATATAACTACAATTATGTATATTTAAACAATCTCATATTCCTTTTGTTTCCTACTATAAGCCATGTATTCAAAGCGAGTCATAAATCATTTATATGCTTATGACATATTTGTATAGAAACGTTGTGTTTAATAGGCTTAATAAACATTTTCGTAGTTTAAATTTTCATGTT
The DNA here is from genome assembly GCA_000313835.2 of Heliconius melpomene melpomene. Taxonomy (NCBI): domain Eukaryota; kingdom Metazoa; phylum Arthropoda; class Insecta; order Lepidoptera; family Nymphalidae; genus Heliconius; species Heliconius melpomene. The sequence goes on from HE671840.1 coordinate 139,261, forward strand.
TTTTAACGAGAAGCCCGCCTATTGTATATTTTTTTATCAAATTTTATGCAATCTATACTAATATAATAAAGCGGAAGAGTTTGTTTGTTTGTTTGTTTGTTTGTTTGTTTGTTTGAACGCTAAGATCTCTGGATCTACTGGTCCGATTTACATTGTTTTTGTTTTGTATGAAAGCTGCATTCTTCAGAAGTGCTATAGGCTATATAATATTACATTACACATATAAACTATTATATTTTAAAGTACTTTCTAATTTGACATGCAATTTATTCTGCCATGTTAATAACAACCGTCGCGTCGCTACGCAACCGTTA